>CM036555.1:21771166-21786166 GCA_020745685.1 Tautogolabrus adspersus
TCTCCCAGAATGCACAGCACCGCAAGACACTCCCGCTGAAGGAGAGGTGCATTCATGTGGTATCGGAAAAATGAGATTCCGAGTTGTAAAATGCAAATGAAACACCTGCTCAAGTCGGTTTTGTGTTTTGTTAACATACTTTTTATTCATGCACGTATTGCACATCAACTTTTTGCTAAAATATAACTTGACAATAAGATTTTTCCGAGTTGGGAAGTCGGAAGAATGACTTCCCAACTCGGAAACTTAAACCACCCGAGCAGCACCTGAATGCAGCATTACTCGCGGACATTTAATAATAATAATAATACGGCCGTTTCCACAACTGATTCAGAGATTTCTTCCAGAAGGAATTGGCATCTTGGAAATTCCTGGCAGAAAACAGACTCTATGTCTGTGTCCATAGACAAACAGTGACAGCACCGACAACACAAGTCTGCCCCGGCTCCTTCTTTTCTCTCACAGCCGCGGACCTAGCATGCTAGGCTAGCTAGCCTGCCTGTCGACACCGCAGCCAGCTCGCCGCTATATTGCGGCTCGTAGAAAGAGCCACACACATCCGATTCAAGCACAAAACCTTTAAAATCCCCTTCAGTCATATCAGTTTGAAGTTGAAACATACGTTTTTCTTCATTCTCGGTCCATATTAGCTTATCCGTAGAGACACCCAGCTTGAGCCCGGCTCAGGCTCCCTGTCTCACAGCCGCTGTCTGTCTGCAGAAGGCACCTGGCAGCAATATTGCGGGCGGCTCGTAGAAAGAGCCACGAACATCCGATTCGAGCACAAGACCTTCAAAATCCCCTTCATCCATATCAGTTTGAAGTTGAAACATACTTTTTTCACCATTGTCGGCAGATATTAGATTTCTGGTAGCATAGCCTTCAAGCAAGATGGCGGATGTTAAGTTTCGATTCTGGCAGTGAAGCCCCGCCCACTGATCTGTGATAGGTCTGTAGCTTCAGTGGTTGAAAACATGAGGAACTAGCAATGTAGTTTTACCCTGCTAACCCGTGCTAACCATAGCCTCCGCGAGTGACGCAATATGACGATTTTTGCGTCTATTGCGGAGGCATCTCAGAAAAGAAAATACAGATTTTTCCCGTCTCAGGGGGAAATGAGGGCTGGATGCAAGACCATTCAATAAAAACACAAGTTTACTACTGATACAAAGCTTAATGCAAATGGGTGAAGTATCCCTTTAAAATGTTGTAACCCGTATTTTAGGCCTAGATGAGCATCATTTACTATTATATGAGTGAGTTCTGTCAGACGGGGACCCCTTAGGGAGGTATCCTACTGTCATTGCAAACGTGGTTTAAACTTTATCAGGCCTTGGGGGCCCCCTAATGGCCTGGCGCCTCCAGCAGTTGCCTGCTTTGCCTGTTGACACGCAGCGCCTCTGCAGCAACGAGCAGCTAAAGAGTTCGATACTTTCCTGACGAGTTGGTGGAGAGAAAGCAGAGGTGGAAATCCGTCAGGTAGACGCACACGCTCCTTTAAATGAAAACAAACTAAATCACTTTTGATTTGGCAGCTTTTCATGGGCGCAACCCACATACTCAGCTCTGCTGCTCATCCCACAAATGCATGTTCCTTACAAATGTGGCCCCATTTAAAAAGGAAGTAAACAGGCTTTCCAGAGTATAAGATTGATGTTACAACAAATAAATAATCTACCAAACACAAATGTCCTAACTTTTTGTGCGATGTTTATATTTTACCTTTTTCAAACTGACTCCAGGATAAATTACGTTTTTTTTATCCCAAAATCCAGATATGAGACAGTGTGAGTGTTGTTGTGTAGCAGGTTTCCTCGAGGCTCTGAGAACATTTATATCATAGTTTGTTTGTTTATCATCTTTTGTGCTGTAATGTGTAATGACCTGTTTGGTCCCTAGGGGGCTCCAGCACAGCCTCAGCGCCTGTAATCCTGTTGAAATGTAATTTCTTTCCTCTGCAGCTCAAACGGTCTCAAACCTGATTTTCACATTTGGTGTCCGTTTCTCAGCGATCACATCACTCTGCTCTGCATCTGCTGCGGCCGACTTTATGTGTTTTTATTGTTTTTATTGTGTTTTCATCGTAAAAACGTTTCTGCAAACCAAATCTTCCTCGCGGGACAATAAAGTTTTGAATCGAATCAAAGGTTTTTTTATTCAGCAGAAGCTGCTGCAGAAACACGCCAGCGAACAATAACGTCTAGATTTATATATCTATAGGAGCAGGGCCAGGCCGTGTGTGTGTGTGTGTGTGTGTGTGTGTGTGTGTGTGTGTGTGTGTGTGTGTGTGTAATACTGTAACAGGGAGTTTCTCTCAGTGAACCCCTGCTGAATATAAACGACTCAAAATCCAATACTGATCTGTCTCTCTCTGTAACACACAGACACACACACACGCACGCACGCACGCACGCACGCACGCACACACACACACACACACACACACACACACACACACACACACACACACTCTCTCTCTCTCTCTCTCTCTCTCTCTGCAGTAGTGACCAGTAAAGCTGTTCCTTTGCTGCATTAACTGTTCCTCCTCACACTGCGGGATCGTCTCACTTTCAAACATAAAACCCGGTCGCCTGATTGGTCGACAATATTTATTTTATAATCACAATTTTTCTATAAATCTTAAAATAGATTTCTGCTGTAAGGAAAACAACTACTGCAGTCAGTTTATACTTAAATCCATCCATCCATATTTATCGATCAATCAATCTATCTTTTTCCATCCATCCATCTTTGCTTTCTTTCAGTGTCTGTGTTCATTTCTTCTCTAAATGGCCGGCAGAGAAAGATTTGATCTCGTCCATCCATCATCTTTTCACAGAGATGTAACCTGAAGAAACAGCCCACGCTTCCACCGCCGCACTCGCAGCCAGCCTGTGTGTGTGTGTACGTGTGTGGATATAATAGAGGTTAAGCAAAAAGGCGATGTGACTTTGGCTGCGTGAAGGAGAGAAAGAGAGGTGTGTGTGTGAATAAGTATTTCCCCTCTGTGTGTGAACGTCCCTGAACATTAATGTTTTCTCAGTTTTTATGCTTCAAATCGTGAAGGCTGCTGAGAAACCTTTGAGACGACCTCGGTTCTCTGTTCTCACGGACACGTTGCTCTCTTCAACGATTGCTTTCTTTCTTTCTTTGCAGCACTGGGCAACTTGAAGGTTGCTGTGTTGCAGTGGTGAAAGTAAACACTGTTGATGTTGGTCTGTGTTTATTGATGGATCAGAGAGAGTTGACCTGAGCGGAACATTTGACCCCCCCCCCAAACACACAGACACACACACACACACACACACACACACACACACACACACACACACACACACACACACACACACACACACACACATATACACACACACACATATACACACACACACACACACACACACACACACACACACACACACACACACACACACACACACACACACACACACATATACACACACACACATATACACACACACACACACACACACACACACACACACACACACACACTTTAACACTTTATTAACTGTTAATCTGGTAACAGATATGTTAACTGGCAGTTTAAAGAATGTCGCTGTTATCTGGCCACTTTCAGCCTAATGTATCTGTGGTCGTCGTAGTAACAGACATATACAGCCGCTTTCACACATGCACTCCTGAAAATATCTCCATCATTTCAGGAAGCAGCAGGAGACTATCCCTGTCAGCCGGGAGGGGGGGGCGGAAGAAGATTTTGGCAGGTTTTCATGGGCGCAACCCACATACTCAGCTCTGCTGCTCATCCCACAAATGCATGTTCCTTACAAATGTGGCCCCATTTAAAAAGGAAGTAAACAGGCTTTCCAACAGTGTAAGATTTATTGCCAAGAAGCATTGTTACAACAAAGAAATAATCTACCAAACACAAATGTCCTTTCTTTTTGTGCGAGTCACTCACATCTCACTGATTGGACCTTTAAATTGTTCTTCTCTCGATGGAAAAGTAAAGAAAAGATTTGAAACGCTTCAATGAAACGGTAATCGCAGTAACAGGACCCTCTCTCTGGTGGCAGGTGTAATTGCCGTTGCCATGGAAATCAAGATCGAATGTCAAAATAGTTCAAACCTGCAGAGAGAGTCTTCATCCAACTGTAGTGTATCCGTCCTCCTGTTGCCGTGGAGACAATGGCGGGGTCACGCAGAAGCGGCCGTGTGGTACACTGAGGTATCGTCAGGTTTAAACACACAGGCGGCAACTCAGACACTGCTGCCAGCTCCAGATGCATTGTGGGTACCAGGGGGGCAATTCACTTCAAGTGCCTCTGTCTGACACACACACACACACAATCACACAATCACACAAGCTCGCCATGATTCATCGTGCTGAGTTACAACCCAATTTACGAAGGAGAGTTCCAGTGATGACCTGGCAACCCGGCGGCTTCTTTATTTACTATCTGGCAACCCGACATCACATTTACTTTCACTGTGACCGTGTTTGAAAAGCGTCCGCCCTGTGAGGTAAACAGCTCGTGAGGACAAACACTTGAGTCATCTCCATGGCGACGAGGAGCTAATCATCGCCAACGAGCCAGTTTAACCATCATGCTTTGTTTCGGAGTCATGTGTCAGTGTGTGTGAGTTTGTGTGTGTGTGAGTTTGTGTGTGTGTGAGTGTGTGTGTGTGTGTGTGTGTGTGTGTGAGTGTGTGTGTGTGTGTGTGTGTGTGTGTGTGTGTGTGTGTGTGTGTGTGTGTGTGTGTGTGTGTGTGTGTGTGTGTGTGTGTGTGTGTGAGAGAGCGTGTGTGTATGTGTGTGTGTGTGTGTGTGTGTGTGTGTGTGTGTGTGTGAGTGTGAGTGTGTGAGTGTGAGTGTGTGTGTGTGTGTGTGTGTGTGTGTGTGTCTTCTTTAGATTCCCACAAACTGTCTCCGCCCGATAAATTCTCAACAGGAAGTGAGTACCTGCATCTTAAAAACACCTGTAGGTTTGGAAAGTTTCTCCATGGAAAGTTTCACATGCGTATAAATAGCCCCGCCCCTTTGATTGACAGGTGACTGCAGCACCTGTGATTTATTATGTCACTGATTCATGCCGACGGCGTTCCCAGGTGTCAGATCAAGCCATCAATCCGATGTGTTTGCAGAGCAACACAGAAAACTCACCAAAATACTGACAATAAAATCAACAACAATAACAATGAAATGAGAAAAAGATGAATATTTACGGTGGCTGGGAGGTGTCAGGCGAACGCATTTACAGAAACGCTTTGCAAACTCCACAACACGAATGCAAACGGGCCGCAACGGAAGTGTTTCTGACGGACCGTTATTACAGACGGACACATGAACGTGATTCTGACGTTTCTGACGGACGGAGACGTGGAAAAAGTTGTGAAAGTTGATTAGGATAGGTATGATAAGTGTCGCTATGTGAGTTTTGAAAAGATAAATATTGTCCAATATTCTTATATTTTAATATTATGTGAAGTGAATCTGTCGTCAAACATCAGGCTATCATGAAGCTAGCGATGCAGTAACGTTAGCAATACGGCGTTTAGCTAGCGTCAGCCAGATGAATATAAACTGTAATCCCAGCCACCGTAAATAATCATTTAAATATTCCTCTCCTCATCAACCAGTGTAAATATTAAATCCACTCTGATTCTGTATTCGATCATGCCTTCGACAAATCCTCCTCACCGCCCGTGTCCACCTAGCGTTATTTTTTCGACACGCCTTTTTCACTTGTTCCCAAAGAGGAGAGAGCGTTTACAGCAGCAGGCGGCCGCCCGGAGAAAAAGCACACCGACCAGACTCTTTTTACCTCCGCTCTGCCTTTTTTGTGCGGCAGCTTTGAGTTGAAAATCTTCAAGCTTTTCAGAAGCACGCTGTAAATGTCACTGCCGCTTTTTTCAACCAGCCAATCATACAGTAGCTCGGTCAAGTCCTCGCTCCGTGTCTGATTGGAGCTGTGACAGCAGGACCAATCATCATCCAGACAAAGTTGGAGGATGAACATCGTCCATTTAATGCTCGTAGGATCTCAAATATAAAACGTACAGTGAAAAGTAACAGAGCAGTGTCGGTCTTACAGCGGCCGTTTTCAAGTGACTGTTGTCATGGAGACAGGACGCTCGTGCAGCACTTTTATTTTCAGCACAAGCACTTCATTCAAGCGCACCTGAGCGCACAGCCAGCGCTTTTCTGACAAAAAAAACGCCAGGTGGACACGGGCCTTAGGCTCTGGTTGTTTCTTTAAGCCTAGCAGAGGCGCTGCTTGTCAACAGGATTCTGATTGAGGCCCCAGGCTAGTAGGGGCCCTCGAGGGCTGAAAAGTGGCTCAAAATGTGCAAATTTTGCAATGACAGTCTGAAACTTCCCTAATGGGGCCCCATCTGACAGCACTCACTCTCATTACCCTGCTTAGCATCTCATGCATTGCTCCTCTGAAAACCAAAGTTTGCCGATGAAAGTCCCTGAAGGAAGAGCGTCAGGACGCTGGTGGATGTCATGGTGGTTGGAGGGGCCCTGCAGTTGACTTTTGCAGAGTGTTGATTCTCCTGCAGAGGGAGATTTAGGTTGTTTAATTTAATGGGAGCAATAGCATGTAGAATGGAGGAGCAGGTGGGATTAAATATGATCTGGTTTGCAGATTTACAGTGACTAAATGTTTGTGTTTGACTGATACTGTAGAAGCAGCAGAGAGGAGGAAGGGATTTCTCTTTCATGACTTTCAGAATCCAGAAGTGGCATGACTCTTTTCAAAGCTCTGTAAAGGACTCTTTGGTTGATGCATGATTGTATTGATTTTATCCATAAATGTTGGACATTCTTCATGTGTTGGGATGTGTAGCACCTTTTCTGTAGCACCGACAAACCCTGGGAGGTGTAATCTGTTCTGACAGACAGCTGCAGGATCAAAGCTCACACCGTGTTCCTCCATCAGATGAGGGCGAGGAGTGTTTACTGGCACTTTCCAGTTCCTTGTGTGGCGAAGCTTTTCCCGTAAATCTCTTGTGGCTGGGAACGGTCGGGTCCTGCAGATATTTGAACACATTTATCTCATTTTGCCGATGTCGTGGCTGCTGGTAAAACATTCCTGCACCATTTAGAGTCCCAGTTTGAAGCAGATTTAACTGGGAGACGACGCAGCGCTCCAAACACAAACAAGCTCATTCATCTTCTCCGTCAGCTCGTCTGCATAAATTTAAATGTGGAGAGTAAACAGTGAAGTGTTACTTTGTTAGCGCAGCATCGAGCGCCTGGATTGGATAGCGTTGTTTGTAATGTAGGAGAGAAACGCTCAATTACCTGTGTGTGTGTGTGTGTGTGTGTGTGTGTGTGTGTGTGTGTGTGTGTGTGTGTGTGTGTGTGTGTGTGCTATGCTAATAATTCCTCGGAGGGTGAAGGCAATCAAAAAGCTCTCACTTTTAATCAGCGTCACATGGAGCTGCACACACACACACACACACACACACACACACACACAAACACACGCGGACTGTTGAAAACCAGTTTGACTGCTCCAGTATGCTGCAAACACCTGACACATTAGAAAAACTGAATGGATACATGAGAGTGTGTAAAAACAGTATGACAGACACACATGTGAGCGCACACACATGTACACACACACTCTCTCTCACACACACACACACACACACACACTCACTCACACACATACACACACACACACACACACACACACACACACACACACAGACACACACACACACACACACAAACACACACACACACACCACACACACACACACACACACACACACAACCACCGCTGTGAATAAATGAGAATATAAATAACAGGACGGGCAGATTCAGCTATCAAAGAGAGGAGAGAAGCAATCTGTTATAGGTTTGTAGGTTTGTACACTCAGCTGTCACACATTTTACACACACACACACACACACGCTGCAGCTCTGTGTTTGTCTCTTTTCAGGTCTCAGATGTGATCTGAGTTTTCCTCCTTCAGCTCCAAACACAGACAACAAGGTAAACGAGAGAAAAAAGAAGCTGACAAATAAGAACGAAACAAAAGAAAACAAACACGACGTTTGTACGTAGATTCTAAAGTTTAAACACGATGCTGGTGTTTAAACAATGCTCTTCTGTCTGCAGCAGGTAAACAGGCTGTAACGTCTGCAGCAGGTAAACAGACTGTAACGTCTGCAGCAGGTAAACAGACTGTAACGTCTGCAGCAGGTAAACAGACTGTAACGTCTGCAGCAGGTAAACAGACTGTAACGTCTGCAGCAGGTAAACTGACTGTAACGTCTGCAGCAGGTAAACAGACTGTAACGTCTGCAGCAGGTAATCAGACTGTAACGTCTGCAGCAGGTAAACAGGCTGTAACGTCTGCAGCAGGTAAACAGGACTGTAACGTCTGCAGCAGGTAAACAGGCGGTAACGTCTGCAGCAGGTAAAAGGCTGTAACGTCTGCAGCAGGTAAACAGGCTGTAACGTCTGCAGCAGGTAAACAGGCTGTAACGTCTGCAGCAGGTAAACAGGCTGTAACGTCTGCAGCAGGTAAACAGGCTGTAACGTCTGCAGCAGGTAACAGGCTGTAACGTCTGCAGCAGGTAAACAGACTGTAACGTCTGCAGCAGGTAAACAGGCTGTACGTCTGCAGCAGGTAAACAGGCTGTAACGTCTGCAGCAGGTAAACAGACTGTAACGTCTGCAGCAGGTAAACAGACTGTAACGTCTGCAGCAGGTACACAGACTGTAACGTCTGCAGCAGGTAAACAGACTGTAACGTCTGCAGCAGGTAAACAGACTGTAACGTCTGCAGCAGGTAAACAGACTGTAACGTCTGCAGCAGGTAAACAGGCTGTAACGTCTGCAGGTAAACAGACTGTAACGTCTGCAGCAGGTAAACAGACTGTAACGTCTGCAGCAGGTAAACAGCTGTAACGTCTGCAGCAGGTAAACAGGCTGTAACGTCTGCAGCAGGTAAACAGGCTGTAACGTCTGCAGCAGGTAAACAGACTGTAACGTCTGCAGCAGGTAAACAGGCTGTAACGTCTGCAGCAGGTAAACAGACTGTAACATCTGCAGCAGGTAAACAGGCTGTAACGTCTGCAGCAGGTAAACAGGCTGTAACGTCTGCAGCAGGTAAACAGACTGTAACGTCTGCAGCGGTAAACAGGCTGTAACGTCTGCAGCAGGTAAACAGACTGTAACGTCTGCAGCAGGTAAACAGGCTGTAACGTCTGCAGCAGGTAAACAGACTGTAACGTCTGCAGCAGGTAAACAGACTGTAACGTCTGCAGCAGGTAAACAGACTGTAACGTCTGCAGCAGGTAAACAGGCTGTAACGTCTGCAGCAGGTAAACAGACTGTAACGTCTGCAGCAGGTAAACAGACTGTAACGTCTGCAGCAGGTAAACACTGTAACGTCTGCAGCAGGTAAACAGACTGTAACGTCTGCAGCAGGTAAACAGACTGTAACGTATGCAGCAGGTAAACAGACTGTAACGTCTGCAGCAGGTAAACAGACTGTAACGTCTGCAGCAGGTAAACAGACTGTAACGTCTGCAGCAGGTAAACAGACTGTAACGTCTGCAGCAGGTAAACAGCCTGTAACGTCTGCAGCAGGTAAACAGGCTGTAACGTCTGCAGCAGGTAAACAGACTGTAACGTCTGCAGCAGGTAAACAGGCTGTAACGTCTGCAGCAGGTAAACAGGCTGTAACGTCTGCAGCAGGTAAACAGACTGTAACGTCTGCAGCAGGTAAACAGGCTGTAACGTCTGCAGCAGGTAAACAGAGACTGTAACGTCTGCAGCAGGTAAACAGACTGTAACGTCTGCAGCAGGTAAACAGACTGTAACGTCTGCAGCAGGTAAACAGGCTGTAACGTCTGCAGCAGGTAAACAGACTGTAACGTCTGCAGCAGGTAAACAGACTGTTACGTCTGCAGCAGGTAAACAGGCTGTAACGTCTGCAGCAGGTAAACAGACTGTAACGTCTGCAGCAGGTAAACAGGCTGTAACGTCTGCAGCAGGTAAACAGACTGTAACGTCTGCAGCAGGTAAACAGACTGTAACGTCTGCAGCAGGTAAAAAGACTGTAACGTCTGCAGCAGGTAAACAGGCTGTAACGTCTGCAGCAGGTAAACAGACTGTAACGTCTGCAGCAGGTAAACAGGCTGTAACGTCTGCAGCAGGTAAACAGACTGTAACGTCTGCAGCAGGTAAACAGACTGTAACGTCTGCAGCAGGTAAACAGACTGTAACGTCTGCAGCAGGTAAACAGACTGTAACGTCTGCAGCAGGTAAACAGCTGTAACGTCTGCAGCAGGTAAACAGGCTGTAACGTCTGCAGCAGGTAAACAGGCTGTAACGTCTGCAGCAGGTAAAAAGGCTGTAACGTCTGCAACGTCTGCAGCAGGTAAACAGGCTGTAACGTCTGCAACGTCTGCAGCAGGTAAACAGACTGTAACGTCTGCAGCAGGTAAACAGGCTGTAACGTCAGCAGCAGGTAAACAGACTGTAACGTCTGCAGCAGGTTAAACAGGCTGTAACGTCTGCAGCAGGTAAAACAGGCTGTAACGTCTGCAGCAGGTAAACAGACTGTAACGTCTGCAGCAGGTAAACAGACTGTAACGTCTGCAGCAGGTAAACAGACTGTAACGTCTGCAGCAGGTAAACAGGCTGTAACGTCTGCAGCAGGTAAACAGGCTGTAACGTCTGCAGCAGGTAAACAGACTGTAACGTCTGCAGCAGGTAAACAGGCTGTAACGTCTGCAGCAGGTAAACAGACAGTAACGTCTGCAGCAGGTAAACAGACTGTAACGTCTGCAGCAGGTAAACAGACTGTAACGTCTGCAGCAGGTAAACAGACTGTAACGTCTGCAGCAGGTAAACAGACTGTAACGTCTGCAGCAGGTAAACAGACTGTAACGTCTGCAGCAGGTAAACAGACTGAACGTCTGCAGCAGGTAAACAGGCTGTAACGTCTGCAGCAGGTAAACAGCTGTAACGTCTGCAGCAGGTAAACAGGCTGTAACGTCTGCAGCAGGTAAACAGGACTGTAACGTCTGCAGCAGGTAAACAGGCTGTAACGTCTGCAGCAGGTAAACAGACTGTAACGTCTGCAGCAGGTAAACAGGACTGTAACGTCTGCAGCAGGTAAACAGACTGTAACGTCTGCAGCAGGTAAACAGACTGTAACGTCTGCAGCAGGTAAACAGACTGTAACGTCTGCAGCAGGTAAACAGACTGTAACGTCTGCAGCAGGTAAACAGGCTGTAACGTCTGCAGCAGGTAAACAGGCTGTAACGTCTGCAGCAGGTAAACAGGCTGTAACGTCTGCAGCAGGTAAACAGGCTGTAACGTCTGCAGCAGGTAATCAGACTGTAACGTCTGCAGCAGGTAAACAGACTGTAACGTCTGCAGCAGGTAAACAGACTGTAACGTCTGCAGCAGGTAAACAGGCTGTAACGTCTGCAGCAGGTAAACAGACTGTAACGTCTGCAGCAGGTAAACAGGCTGTAACGTCTGCAGCAGGTAAACAGGCTGTAACGTCTGCAGCAGGTAATCAGACTGTAACGTCTGCAGCAGGTAAACAGACTGTAACGTCTGCAGCAGGTAAACAGACTGTAACGTCTGCAGCAGGTAAACAGGCTGTAACGTCTGCAGCAGGTAAACAGACTGTAACGTCTGCAGCAGGTAAACAGACTGTAACGTCTGCAGCAGGTAAACAGACTGTAACGTCTGCAGCAGGTAAACAGGCTGTAACGTCTGCAGCAGGTAAACAGACTGTAACGTCTGCAGCAGGTAAACAGACTGTAACGTCTGCAGCAGGTAAACAGACTGTAACGTCTGCAGCAGGTAAACAGACTGTAACGTCTGCAGCAGGTCTGCAGCATGTAATCAGACTGTAACGTCTGCAGCAGGTAAACAGGCTGTAACATGTGCAGCAGGTAAACTGACTGTATCGTCTGCAGCAGGTAAACAGACTGTAACGTCTGCAGCAGGTAAACAGGCTGTAACGTCTGCAGCAGGTAAACAGACTGTAACGTCTGCAGCAGGTAAACAGGCTGTAACGTCTGCAGCAGGTAAAACAGGCTGTAACGTCTGCAGCAGGTAAACAGACTGTAACGTCTGCAGCAGGTAAACAGACTGTAACGTCTGCAGCAGGTAATCAGACTGTAACGTCTGCAGCAGGTAAACAGACTGTAACGTCTGCAGCAGGTAAACAGACTGTAACGTCTGCAGCAGGTAAACAGACTGTACGTCTGCAGCAGGTAAACAGACTGTAACGTCTGCAGCAGGTAAACAGACTGTAACGTCTGCAGCAGGTAAACAGACTGTAACGTCTGCAGCAGGTAAACAGGCTGTAACGTCTGCAGCAGGTAAACAGGCTGTAACGTCTGCAGCAGGTAAACAGACTGTAACGTCTGCAGCAGGTAAACAGACTGTAACGTCTGCAGCAGGTAAACAGGCTGTAACGTCTGCAGCAGGTAAACAGGCTGTAACGTCTGCAGCAGGTAAACAGACTGTAACGTCTGCAGCAGGTAAACAGACTGTAACGTCTGCAGCAGGTAAACAGACTGTAACGTCTGCAGCAGGTAAACAGACCGTAACGCCTGCAGCAGGTAAACAGGCTGTAACGTCTGCAGCAGGTAAACAGACCGTAACGTCTGCAGCAGGTAAACAGACTGTAACGTCTGCAGCAGGTAAACAGACTGTAACGTCTGCAGCAGGTAAACAGGCTGTAACGTCTGCAGCAGGTAAACAGACTGTAACGTCTGCAGCAGGTAAACAGACTGTAACGTCTGCAGCAGGTAAACAGGCTGTAACGTCTGCAGCAGGTAAACAGACTGTAACGTCTGCAGCAGGTAAACAGACTGTAACGTCTGCAGCAGGTAACAGACTGTAACGTCTGCAGCAGGTAAACAGGCTGTAACGTCTGCAGCAGGTAAACAGCTGTAACGTCTGCAGCAGGTAAACAGGCTGTAACGTCTGCAGCAGGTAAACAGGCTGTAACGTCTGCAGCAGGTAAACAGGCTGTAACGTCTGCAGCAGGTAAAACAGGCTGTAACGTCTGCAGCAGGTAAACAGACTGTAACGTCTGCAGCAGGTAAACAGTCTGTAACGTCTGCAGCAGGTAAACAGACTGTAACGTCTGCAGCAGGTAAACAGGCTGTAACATCTGCAGCAGGTAAACAGACTGTAACGTCTGCAGCAGGTAAACAGACTGTAACGTCTGCAGCAGGTAAACAGGCTTTAACGTCTGCAGCAGGTAAACAGACTGTAACGTCTGCAGCAGGTAAACAGGCTGTTACGTCTGCAGCAGGTAAACAGGCTGTAACGTCTGCAGCAGGTAAACAGACTGTAACGTCTGCAGCAGGTAAACAGACTGTAACGTCTGCAGCAGGTAAACAGACTGTAACGTCTGCAGCAGGTAAACAGACTGTAACGTTTGCAGCAGGTAAACAGACTGTAACGTCTGCAGCAGGTAAACAGACTGTAACGTCTGCAGCAGGTAAACAGGCTGTAACGTCTGCAGCAGGTAAACAGTCTGTAACGTCTGCAGCAGGTAAACAGACTGTAACGTCTGCAGCAGGTAACAGACTGTAACGTCTGCAGCAGGTAAACAGACTGTAACGTCTGCAGCAGGTAAACAGCTGTAACGTCTGCAGCAGGTAAACAGACTGTAACGTCTGCAGCAGGTAAACAGACTGTAACGTCTGCAGCAGGTAAACAGGCTGTAACGTCTGCAGCAGGTAAACAGGCTGTAACGTCTGCAGCAGGTAAACAGACTGTAACGTCTGCAGCAGGTATACAGACTGTAACGTCTGCAGCAGGTAAACAGACTGTAACGTCTGCAGCAGGTAAACAGACTGTAACGTCTGCAGCAGGTAAACAGGCTGTAACGTCTGCAGCAGGTAAACAGGCTGTAACGTCTGCAGCAGGTAAACAGACTGTAACGTCTGCAGCAGGTAAACAGACTGTAACGTCTGCAGCAGGTAAACAGGCTGTAACGTCTGCAGCAGGTAAACAGGCTGTAACGTCTGCAGCAGGTAAACAGACTGTAACGTCTGCAGCAGGTAAACAGGCTGTAACGTCTGCAGCAGGTAACAGGCTGTAACGTCTGCAGCAGGTAAACAGACTGTAACATCTGCAGCAGGTAAACAGGCTGTAACGTCTGCAGCAGGTAAACAGGCTGTAACGTCTGCAGCAGGTAAACAGGCTGTAACGTCTGCAGCAGGTAAACAGACTGTAACGTCTGCAGCAGGTAAACAGGCTGTAACGTCTGCAGCAGGTAAACAGACTGTAACGTCTGTAGCAGGTAAACAGACTGTAACATCTGCAGCAGGTAAACAGGCTGTAACGTCTGCAGAACCTCGGAGGTAATCAAATTCTGGCAGAGATTTTTAAACTTGTTCCTTTTCGTCTATAAAATATGGCTCAGGAATAAAGGTACAGAAATGACTCTGTATGCTTCTCTTTGTACCCACAGGATTGATACCTGTCTTTTTCCAAACGTCTGCAGAAACCAGCCTCTGCTCTCCTGTCCTGTTCAAACGCTGAGTGACATCAACGAGACGCCATTGATCCAGACGAGGGGCACTCTGAGGACAACCTGCCACCAGCCCAGGCTGCTTAGACAGCAAGGAGGTAGGTTTTATTTATATGTTCAAGCGTCTCTTCCATCACAGGTGCAGAGGATTTGTGTGGTGACAAACTGAGACCTTCAGAGAGACAGGGGGGAGGGGGGGCAGCAGAGTTGACCCCCCGTTTTGTCGAAGTCAGGAAAAGTTAGAAAACAATACTTCACCAATAAAGCGCCTGTCATGCTGATTTATTCACCTGCCAATACAAAAGTTTAGACTCGACTTTGACATGAAATGAAGTGAAACTTCACCCGAACGTGAACAGTCGACTTTGAACTCGTTTAAGACTTAAAATAAGATCGACGGATATTGAAGTCTGCGGAGGAAATCCATATTAATGCCACAACATCACCAAGAGAGCAGTTTCTGCTCCAGTG
>CM036555.1:21788666-21791166 GCA_020745685.1 Tautogolabrus adspersus
GTGTGTGTGTGTGTGTGTGTGTGTGTTTTAACTTTGTCCAGTAAAATAGTTGAATACTGTAAAGCCCGGCTAAATTCCAAATTCATGTCCAATTATATTTTGGTGTTGGCTTTATATTTAATCGTGAATAGTCGGCCTCACGTTGGGAATCACTGAACGATCAACATGAAGGCCTCACCGTTAAATTACATCGGGTACGAGTTCGTTCTGTTTTAACTCAGTGTGTTTGCTTCAACTGTCTCAGCTCCGTCAGTCCACAGTCCTCTGCAGCAGAGACACAAGGCTTCTATTTCTGCAGGATGTCGGAGCACGGAGCAGATCGAGCAGGACAGGAAGTCAGACACTGAAACAACATTAAAACATCCGCTTTATTTTCAGAATAAAACACTCTGTTTTGATGCGCGATCATATTTCACTACTACATCAACAAAACGTCATCATACTTACTGACAGAAATCTAAACAAAAGAGACAAATCCAAGCAGGTCACCTCTTCATCTACTCGCTCAGTCAGGAGCAACGACCTTCTGCGTGTTTGTTGATGTATTTAGTTTTATACCAAACACATCTTATTATCTCGCAACGTGGCGAGTGGTTCTGTCTTCACCATGGGAACTCTTTGGTCTCGTGACTCCAGCTGTGTGTTGGTGCTGCTCCGTGCTGCGCTCTGAGAACACAGCCTGTGCGTGTTGATGGACGAGGGAGCACGGAGCTGAGACGTAACGCTCCAGTATGTGATGGACGTTCTGGAGACATGAATTGTTGCCCAACTTCTGGTGACTGAAAGTGAAAAATATTTGAACCTGCCTCTCCAAGTAACCTATAAAAAATACAGACAAAGTCTTTTCAACATTAAAAAAATGTTCTGCTTAGAAGTAAACGTTTTTTCTGTTTGTTCCAGTAAACTACGAGCATTGTTTCCCAACCTGCGGTCCGTGCTCGCCTAACGGGGGCACCAAAGATCTGAGGAGGGGCGCGAGGCTCCGTCTGCTCCAAGGTTAGATTTACACATACTAACTGACATCATGGTAAAACACTGAGCAGGACGTTTATACAAAGGCTTTCTGATGGCTGAAACTCAATGTGAGAAGGGCTTTGACGCCGTGTTGTACCCAAACATGTCTGCTTTTATTCCCGCCAATGACGTTACAACAACCCTGCTTTGATTTTTATTTCTTTACTGGACGTTCTGACAAAGCTGTAAAACGTGTCTTACTTTATGTTTCAACATTAGACACATTATGGCTCGTTTGGCCTTCCATACAAATGAGATAAAAACAATCGTCACGGTTATATTTTTATTTTATTTGTATGCTTGACTGTAAAGTCTGACAGAAACTAAAACATTATTTTTGCCTCCTTTAGCTTTTTTGTACTTTGATGCATTTCTTTGTTGTTTTTGAAATCTTTAGAAGTCTTTGTTTCGTACGTTTCCCATGGTAACAGGTGTCGGTCCCGTCTATGGAGGGGTCAATGGAAGCTGTGGGCAGCTTGTTCCAGAGTTAATGGTTTTAATGGACTTACACAAAGTGTCCGGGTCACTTTGTTCTGGAGTAATAAGGGTGACTCAGTCTCTTCAGTAAATCCAGCTGTTGTTTGTCTGGCTGTTAAAAAAGAGCGTAGTCCTCTGTGTTGTTCTCGCTGACCTCACAGAACCGCGGCGCCCCGTTCTCTCGTTCTCTCCATCGAGGGACACACTGAACCTTCAGAGCTGTGTGGGGAGGATTACATAAAACTTTATCGAACATTAATTCACTCAAAAGGAGTTTGTAGATTTAGAAAGTTTACCTTTAAAGGTGGAGTCAGTAGAAATGTTTGTAAACACAACATTCAAACTGGGTCGCTCCTCCACGCCACCAGAAGCCCCGCCCACTCACTCAGGATGTAGTGTGTACATTTACTGCTTGTAACTACACTGCAAGCTAACGCACGCTAGCATAAGCTAACCTCCGGTGTTTGTCACCTGCCTGTCCAACAGGAAGCAGACCAACTCCACGTCCACGGGTAAAAGACAACACAAGGTTCACCCTCGTTTTAGAACGAGCTTTATCCGCTTGGTGTTTCTCCTCACTGTGATTATATTTTCTCTTCTTTGCTGCTACGTCACCTTCCGTAAACTCACCTGCTGCGCTGTCATTGGCTGGAGGAAACACACCAGCTCCGCCCAGAAACGTCCCGAGTCAACCAAAACAAAGCAGAACAGTAAAATCCAGTCAGAGGACAGGGTCTCTGCAGACACAGTCACCAGCACACATGTACGGAGGCCCAGAAGGGACGATGGAGCAGCTTCACTTTAGGAGAAGTCTGTATTTTATTTTGAAGGAGACAGGATACAGAGTCTATCTTTAAAGAACAAACTTTTTTTAAACGTCGATATGCTGCATTTTTTTTTAGTATAAAGATATTAAATGTCTGCAGAATAAAGAAACCAATGTTCTGTTTTTCTCAGTCAGGAAACGTACGGCACGTGTTTCCTGCCTGTACGGTCATTTATGATGGAG
>CM036555.1:21798666-21806166 GCA_020745685.1 Tautogolabrus adspersus
TAAAAGAACATGCGTGTGCTCATAATTTATAAGAGAATGTAAAAATCACAATATTTATTTTAGGATATTTTTAATAATTAGAAGCGGGGGCTACTGTGCGTACCGTATAACCAGCAGAGGGTTAGGATTGTCTGTGTGGGTAGTATGTGACGGGGGACAGTGCGACCCTAACCCAGCGGGTTTGTTTCTGAATGTAAGCACAGCAATGAGCAGTTGGACTTACTGGTTCACAAAATCACAGGAGAACGACAAGATCACGCGGAAATAAAGAGAACCATTGAAAATAAGATCATGAGTCTGTATGTTGTGTTTTATTTTGAAACTGAATGGAAGCTCTATGTTTTCCTTTGTGTGACTTCCTGTCCGGGTCGATCTATTCTGTTTAACTGCAACTGATGCATGCAAAATAGTTAAGCATGGATTTGGTCGCGTATTTGGTTACCACTGTCGTCTCCAGTGGTGCCAGCACGACTGGTGCGTGCAGTGGAAACACGAGAATTAGCCCTATTCGGACCGTGTTTTCAAGCTATGATATTTACATCCCTGAGACGCAATGGCAGGACGAAGTGATCCCCCCTCTGTACCGTCTTCGGAGCAACTAACAGAGGCGTTACAGAGGAGAGACGGGATCAGCGGGAACCAGCGGGGGGGAACAGCGCTGTGTGTGTGTGCAATCTGCCATTAACAGGTTAACTTGATGCTTAATGGAAATGTATAGAAACGCCTCATTGGTGTTGGTTGGTACTGTGATTGCCTTTGACTTTGCAGAAGGACAAAAGCATGAATTATTTTAAAACAGTGTCTAAATATGACCTCAGACCGCAACACTTACTACGATAGACGAGAAGTCAGGATATGCCAACTGTAGATAATGTGATGCCAGGCAAATATAAGAGGCCAGATGTGCAACTTTTATACCAAGACTTGTGGTCACACGGAGGCCAACCATGGTCAATGTATCTGCAGCATGGGTGATGGACGATGGCATCATCCGCTCGCCCAACGATGGCATCGCACAATGATGGCATCATCCGCTCGCCCAACACTGTTTGAGTGGTTTATGAAATTGTGCCAATAAATGCTGGTTTGACAAACCCCTCAGAGCCTAACTGCTTCTGGAAAGGCTTTTTACCACCTTAGATACAAAAGCGTCCTCCCTTTGGGAGCACAAGTCTGTATGGGGAAACATTGGCTAGTAGGTGACTCTGCATGGAAAAGGGATTTGGTTATTAGAAACCAAACTGAGATCACTTTTTATCTAGATGTCTTCAACTTCTAAATAACCAAACCATCCTTATGTTGGGCTGCAGAAGATGAAATACTACTTCCATGATACAGCACTTGCCCCAAAGATCAGCTAAAGATCAGTTCAATGAAGTATAGATGTGCTGTAACTTGAAGTATAGTTGTTCTGTAACAAGGCCTTCCACTTGAAAAGAAATGGATTCAGAAAATGCTGAGGTGTTGATATTGTTGCTTCGCGGCATCATGATTCCCCGTGACCTGACAGATGAGGCGCTGAGCGCCTGTTTTTAGAATAACTGGACATTTAAGCTCAATCAGTGGGTGGGATTTGAATAACCTGGAGATAATGTGTCAGCGATGGCCGATCATTTATCTCAGTTCTTCCTCTAAACTTTGAGTCCTTTTCTTCTGACATCCGATCAGATTTCTTCACCAAAAGAAAGTCAAACACTTCCATCACTGACGTTGCATTCAGTTTGATACTGCTGAAAACGCTCCTGATGATTCTTTCCAAACAAACCTCCTCGTTTGCATGCCAAGCTAGACTCTCCGTGTTGGAAAACAAACCCAATCTCTAACAAAGAATGTTTATTTCCAGATTTGGCCTCAGAGATTTCCTTAACAAGGCTAATTAACCGTCAAAGTTGCTGTTTCAGCCGAATATTTGGAGACGAGCGTGCGGTGAGAGAAAGCCTCAGAGAAACGCCCGAGCAGCCTGATTTTTCAGGCCGGTCATCTCGGCTAATGTGAGACGGGGATAAATCTGTCTAATTTGGGAGCAGGCCAATTAAAAACCCAGCAGCCCCCTTTGTGTCTGACTGAGAACACACTGCGAATTAAGAGGTGTTGTTGGGCGCCAGGCAGGTCTCCCAGGGGACCCTCAGTGTAAATGCATTATGAAAAGGAAAATTGTCATCATGTGAAAAGGCCAGAATATAAAATGTGGATAAAAATACGACCTGCTGGTGGAGGGAGAGAGAAAAAATAGTCCTCCGAGGAGCATTTTATTAACACTGTCAGACTTGTCACCACTAGAACCAAACTAATTATGAAACCGCTCCAAGTATCACTGTGGTGGTTTTACATCTTTTATTACATTAATTACTAATCCAGAGGGAGCCAAGCTCATCATCCTTTCTTAGGCTAATCCAGACAACAACTGGTTTTAGTTTTTGAGCCTCCACAGTGTCAACAGCTGAGGCCGTAGGCTTTGTGTCATGGGGTTGTCAGGTCTGTCCATCTTCGGTCCACCTGTCCATCTTGTGCTTTGGGAACGGGACATCTCAGGAACTCAAAGAGGACAATTCTTTAAATTTGGTACCATTGTCCACCTAGACTCAAAGATGAACTGATTCAAATTTGGTCAGTCAAGCTCAAAGGTCAAGGTTGCTAGGGTCTCTCAAAAAAAACGTTTGAAAAACCCCTAAATGTGGCCCTGTGTCCTTAGTACTTCTGTGAAGAGGATATCTGTCTAACACTTGGAGGCAATAACTTCCAATTTGGCACAAAATTCCTCTTGGATTTATGGATAAACTGATGGCGGTCAAAGCAAAGTGGTAAATGTAAGAAAAGGTTTTTAGCATTAAGTCAAGGGTTCAGACCCAAATGGCCAGAGGTCGCCTTTAGCTTGACATCAAATTGTCCTGAAAGAAAGAAATATGGCTCTGTTCGTGTGATTGCTGTATTTCAGGAACGCCCAACAGGAATTTCTTTACATTTGGCACAAATGTCCACTTGGACTCTTGAACAAACGGATTACATTTTGGTCATTTAATGTCAAAAGTCAAGATAACAGTGACCTGCAAAAAAGCTTTTCTTCTTGCCATGACTCAAGACTTAATATGCTAATACATGACACGATTCATGAAGGCCTTCTGACAGGATCATGTGAAGATCCTGTTGGTCCAAAGTGACCTTTCTGTCACTTCAGTTTTCTGGAAAATGATATCTCAGAAACTCCTGGAAGTAATACCTTCAAATTTGGCACAAACGTCCACTTGGACTCAACGATAGACTGAGTAGATTTTGCTGGTCAAAGGTAAACATCAAGGTCACTAATACAGCCATATCCCAGTAATGCCTGGAGGAAATGTTATCACAACTGTTATATTTAAATTATTTTTCTGTGATAGGTGAACAGTCCCATTTCAGATTTTCAGATTTGTCTCGTGCTTTATGATGGTTAAACTTTCGATCTGAGGCTCTGCAGAGACACAGACGGAGAAAGAAGTTCTCTGTAATTATACTTCTACTGTAAGTGATTATGTTCTGCTCAATGTAAACTTGTTGTCAGTTTATCTCCCGTACAGTCCCCAGTTTCAACGTCATGCTTGGGAAACACTGATTAATGGTCACCTGATATATTGGCAGAGGCGTACGACACGCCACAGTACTTAGTCGTCAATGAGAGTGAACTCTGAGAGACCTCGCAGCTCTTGGAGGTTAACCACTCGGTCACACGACTTAGCGCAGAGATTTAAACCAGAGACATATTCATGAAGAAAAAGAAACGATGGTGAGGTGATTAAATATCTGATGGGGATGAGGTCGGCTAAAATCTCAAACCAATCAACAAACAAACAAACAAACAAGGCACACTATGAAAAAGCGTTTAGTTTCAGTCGAACATCATCGGGTGTCACAGAGCGTGGCGCTGCGTTCGCTGACTCACCAGGAAATCCCTGAAAAACATCCTTTTAATCCCCAACGCTTCCTGTGTGTGTCAGCAGGCTCTGTGTTCGTATTGATCAGTTCATCCGACAGAGAGCACACACACACACACACACACACACACACACACACACACACTGTTTGATTGGCTGAGGATTGCTGATGTGTGACAACACCAAGAGCCGGAGGGTTAGTAACCATTCCCACTATTGCCGGGCATGTTCCCATCATGCACTGCTGCTTGTCTTTTAGGGTAGTTCCACTGATTGTCTTCAAATCTCAGCTTGATCGTCTGTTTCTACCTAATGACTCTGTTCTTGTATTGTTTGAGTTCTGTCACCGTCTGCAGGTGCGTTTACGTGATGGTAGTCTTGATGTCAACATTGTGATAAATGGAGGAAAGGTTGGAGATATTTTTGGGTAGAATTTGTTGGCAATGAGTATCAAACAGCAGAAACTGGGACACAAGAAAATGTTACTGAAACATACACATGTGTCTGATCATCGCAGAAAGTCAGAGGTACTGCTGACTTTCATACAAAACAGACTCCATGACCTCTACAGGTCTCAGGTACTGGTCTATGTCAACCCCATGTCCTGAGACCTGACCTGAGACCTTTTTGGCTTTGGTTCCTCTTTTTTTTATACTGTCAAATGGGTCCAGTAGTGTTGTAGTCCACACTAGCCAAGACCAGAGTGCTCTGAGACCGAGGTGCTCTGAGACCGAGACCATAAATATCCCTGAAAAATCATCACCTTGTTTGCAGGGGGCGTGTCACTCACTTAGACCGTAACACCGGGAAGGTTGCGTGTAACCGGGGGATAAAATAAAAACTACAAATGAATTAAAGTTATTCGTTCTTTTAGAAAGAGGCGTGTTCCTTCTAATCACAGGAACGACGTGTAGCCTATCAGTGGTGGTCTTGACCGGTCTTGATTTAAAATCCGGAGTCCGCCCAGTCTGAGACCGAGACAAGACCGAGTAAACAAGCTTTACATAACGAGACAGAGACCTTCAAGAAGAGGTCTCGATACTGGTCTTAGTACCATAGCACTAAGATCTGGGTCAGGTCCTGTTCTATTACTAGTGTTATTTTATTGTTTGTAATATCTCTATGTGAGTCAAATTGCATTATCTCATGTTATTTTGTCCCTTCAGGCTCTCCGTAGATAGTGGTCCTCAGTGTCTCCCTGTAGATAGTGGTCCTCAGTGTCTCCCCGTAGATAGTGGTCCTCAGTGTCTCCCTGTAGATAGTGGTCCTCAGTGTCTCCCTGTAGATAGTGGTCCTCAGTGTCTCCCTGTAGATAGTGGTCCTCAGTGTCTCCCTGTAGATAGTGGTCCTCAGTGTCTACCTGTAGATAGTGGTCCTCAGTGTCTCCCTGTAGATAGTGGTCCTCAGTGTCTCCCTGTAGATAGTGGTCCTCAGTGTCTCCCTGTAGATAGTGGTCCTCAGTGTCTCCCTGTAGATAGTGGTCCTCAGTGTCTCCCTGTAGATAGTGGTCCTCAGTGTCTCCCTGTAGATAGTGGTCCTCAGTGTTTCCCTGTAGATAGTGGTCCTCAGTGTCTCCCTGTAGATAGTGGTCCTCAGTGTCTCCCTGTAGATAGTGGTCCTCAGTGTCTCCCTGTAGATAGTGGTCCTCAGTGTCTCCCTGTAGATAGTAGTCCTCAGTGTCTCCCTGTAGATAGTGGTCCTCAGTGTCTCTCTGTAGATAGTGGTCCTCAGTGTCTCCCTGTAGATAGTGGTCCTCAGTGTCTCCCTGTAGATAGTGGTCCTCAGTGTCTCCCTGTAGATAGTGGTCCTCAGTGTCTCCCTGTAGATAGTGGTCCTCAGTGTCTCCCTGTAGATAGTGGTCCTCAGTGTCTCCCTGTAGATAGTGGTCCTCAGTGTCTCCCTGTAGATAGTGGTCCTCAGTGTCTCCCTGTAGATAGTGGTCCTCAGTGTCTCCCTGTAGATAGTGGTCCTCAGTGTCTCTCTGTAGATAGTGGTCCTCAGTGTCTCCCTGTAGATAGTGGTCCTCAGTGTCTCCCTGTAGATAGTGGTCCTCAGTGTCTCCCTGTAGATAGTGGTCCTCAGTGTCTCCCTGTAGATAGTGGTCCTCAGTGTCTCCCTGTAGATAGTGGTCCTCAGTGTCTCCCTGTAGATAGTGGTCCTCAGTGTCTCCCTGTAGATAGTGGTCCTCAGTGTCTCCCTGTAGATAGTGGTCCTCAGTGTCTCCCTGTAGTCTCAGTGATGTAAAAGAAGGACACTGCTGCATCTTTAAATGTCTCATTTCACTTTAACAAACTCTCAGACAGCTCAGCTGACGAGTCCAAAGTCATATCCACCTGATGACATCACACATTGACCTTTGTTACCGTTCACCTTATGACATCACACATTGACCTTTGTTACCGTTCACCTGATGACATCACACATTGACCTTTGGTACCGTTCCTTTGAGCTGTTTGACCTCACTTTGGGACCCCTAACCACTTCCTGTTTCTGTGCTTAACTTCATGTCCTAACCTTCACTCTCCAGGAAGGGCCTTACTTTATTTCAAAATAAAAGCACACAGCAAGTAGTCCCAGTTTCAGACAAACATTCAAAATAAAAGCCTAACAAAAACATTTTGAATGAAAATAATGACACTTTAAATATGCGATATGAGCAGAGAATCACTACCATGATTCCCCGCCAGCCTCGCCGTCATCTTTTGATATTGTTTTGATTGAGAGCCCCCTGGTGGTGGAATTACATACTGTGCATTTAAGGGAAATGTAACTTTTGATCTGTGACATTTAAAGACTAACTCTTGAACTTGAGGAATCATTTATGAACAGTTTTTCTTTGACGTTCCACGTTGATGAATCATCCGCTGCAGTGTGTCCAATCAGAGTCTTTGCACAGTTCTTCATCCTACTTTCCTTTCTTCCTCTCTTCAGGTGGACAAGGTGTCCGTCACAGCAGAGGGCGGCGCCGGGGGCCGTCCTCCCAACAAACCAGGGGGGCGGGGTAATGCGCATCCACCGCCACTTCCCCTACCCGTCCAATCAGATGTACGTGGTGGTGCTGCACCGCGAGATGAAGCCCATGAGAGTTTACCGCCTGAACGTGAGCTTCGACGCCGCCATCGAAGACGAGCTGCTGGGCTTCTTCAGGAGCTCGTACACCCTGCAGAGAGAGAGACGGTACACACACACTCATAAACACACACACACAAGCACATGCACACACACACACACACACACACACACACACACTGTTTTTTTTCTGCAGCAGCAGGTGGTTCAACTAGAAAAGGTCAGCCCTTCACATCCACAACATTGATTAACTCGCACACAGCGCTCTCAGCGTGTGTGTGCGCCTGTGTCTCTGTGTGTGTGTGTGTGTGTGTTCCACATATCAAAACGCACACACACACACACACACACACTACTCACTCCCTCTTTATGAATTTCCCATAAGCCATTGCTGAAGAGTTGTTTCCACATCAGGTTTCTTCCCCATGGTGCTGGTGGGAAACAGACTGTGTGCTGATACATTTATTATTTCATGCACAAGTTTGTGTCTGTGTGTGTGTGTGTGAGTGTGTGTGTGTGTGTG
>CM036555.1:21808666-21813666 GCA_020745685.1 Tautogolabrus adspersus
ATTAACTACAGCCCTGACAGAGATGATATATTATGGATCAAAGTGATGTCTTACACGTTGATGTCTGACGTTTGTGACTCGCTGTCAAACAGACCCAATAAATACCCATGAGCTCTCCTTCCACACGTTCAGGTTTGCTGTCTGTGTTTTCAGCAGCAGTGGTCCGATGTTCACAGGCAGCTGCTGTTTGGATCAATGTGAGATCAATGCAGCAGCTGATGGACCAGCAGAGCCTCATCATGACCAACTGTTCAAGTGTAATGCTCCTGATAACACAAACGTCCAATTGTTGCTCCGGATTTCTTCAATGCAACTCTAAGACAAAGTCATGCAAAGATACTGTAGAGAGTTTAAAGGTCACATATTCTCCTCCTCTTCAGTGTAAATAAGTCTCAGAGCTCCTCTAAACATGTGTGTGAAGTGTCTTGTTGTAAATCCACTCTGATCCTGTATTTGATCATGCCTATAAACCCCTCTATTTCAGCCCTGCTCAGAACAGGCTGTTTCTGTGTCTGTAGCTTTAAATGTAAATGAGCTGTGTCTGACCACGCCCCTCTCTGGAAGGGCTTGGGTGGCTCGGGCTTTCTCGCTCCATGCCCTATTGTTTACGGTGAGAAGGCAGACTCAGAGGGCAGAACAAACACCTAGCTGTGGGAGTGTCACCCACCTGGGGGAGGGGTTACTGCCCTTTGTGATGTCATGAAGGGAAAATCTCCAAACGGCCTGTTTGAGCACACATTTTCTGAAAAGTGGAGCAGGCAAAAGACGGAGAGGATGGACTTTTCTCATCATTGGGGGTTTGTAGACAGACTAGAGACACATGTTAGAGTTAGAGGAACATGGGGAAGAGGATTTCACAGAATGTGGGACCTTTAAATCATCCACCACTCCCATCAATAGTACCATGAAAGTAGGAATCAGTTACCAAAACCAGCTGATTAATTGGTGTCTATTTAAGGGCGTTCAGGGAACATAAATGAAAACGATTATCCTTATATCCATAGTCTTGCTAACAGGACACTGTTTGTGAATGAAGCCCCTGACCCTAAGCACCTTCACATAACCTAGACCCCCGCCCCAGGTTGGATCATATCAGTCTCACCTTTAAACTTTGATTGAAAATGTGACCATGTGCGTTACAAACCAACAAAGACGTGCTCTGGGAGGGTTAAAGACGGGTGAGATGATTATGAAAGCATAGCTGCAAACATAAATATGAATAAACCTGTTTCTCGACGTGTAGTAGGAATACTAATGTATGACTAACCGTGTTTAAAGGTGTCGGGTTTGGTTCTTAAATATGTTAAGCTGATGACTCAGCAGCAAAGCAAATAAACACAGTGCAGAAAAAATAACAGATGATTGTCTTTAAAATAAAACAGCTTCAAAATGTGAAACACAACCTCAGCATTCAGAGACTTCACAGCTCAAAGACACACTGCGGAGAAGTGTGTGTACAAAGCTCACTGTTAGCTTAGGGATTAGCTTGACGCAGCTGGCTGGCTAATGCTAACACACAAACAAACACACACACACATGCTCCACTGTTGGATTTTGTGAGGGTCTAGAGCTACTGTGATTCCCCTGCTGGGATTAAACGCTTAAACGTTGGGGTGCAGAGATTTAATTATCCCTCTCACACACACACACACACACACACACACACACAAACACACACACACACACACACACACAAACACACACACACATCGTGTGTATCATTGTTTTACCTCCGTATTGATCTTTATGCAGATGATGTAACGTTCTCCCAGTGAAACCAGTCTGACATGGCAGAGTGTGTTCTTTGCCCGGTGACCTGTCGTCTGACATCACCACCGGATCTAAACGTACACATCAATACTCGGCTAATGTACAGGCCAGTGTCCCAGAGAGGCTACCATGCTGCCTTTCCCCCACACAGCCACAGTCACTGGACTATTTATAGCTCACAGCTCTCCCACTCTCACACTGCGAACGTATTTTATGACACAAGTGTGATAAGATCATTTTTCAGATACTCTGACCATGTTAGCGTGAAAGGATGAACACGTTGATTTGCTTCTTTTCATGGCAGCTCTGGACAGCTTTGATGCTACCAAGGAGTCCACAAGTGACAAGTTTACAGCTAAAAGACATTTTTTAAATATCCAGAAATCTCCCTCTCCGCTGCTGTTCATCTGCTGCTTCAGTGTGCTCCTCACCGTGACGGTTAACGGAGGATAAGGCAGCTCTGACTGCTGCAATCGACAAATCCGGACCCTCCACCTTTCAGTTAAACACCTATAGATACACATTTGGCTTCTAGATGAACCGAACATGGAAGCATCATTTTCATGAATTGAAGCCGATGCTTGGATACAATTGGCCATTTCAGGCGCAACAAACTAATGTTCCTACTAAACCAATTTCTCCAATCTGTACGCGAAGTCATCGTATTTGAACGACGCGGCGCTCCATCGTTGATCTGTCGTCTTCACTTTGCACGGCTCTGCTGTTTCCAGCGATGTGTCAAATTCTCTGATATACGATACACGACTCCTGCCAGTGCATGCTCTCTGCGCTGCTGCACATATTTGATTTAAGATAGCAGGTGTGCTCGGAGTCACCCACACAGTCCATGTGCCCAGGACCCCCTGCTGCGTGTTTGTTGTTTCAGTCGCTCCTTGGTGATTATGAAATGTTCTAGCTGTGAGCTTTAGAAAGTGTGCCGCATCCTTTCTTCTTCTTTGATGCAGAACATTCCTGAAGCTCAGACTTCTAACAGAACCCCCCCCTCCCTAAAACATCGGAGCGGAGCAGCTTTTTCCCCCCTCAGATCCTGAGGGGAACTTTTTCATTAGACAGAGGCTGTTTTCACAGAGCCTCCATCTTTAACGAGCAGAGGAATTACAGTTAACGAGCAGTAGTAAGGCAGCTAACGAGGCCGGGCTCGGCGAGGAGCAGAGATGTTGGGAGTGTTAACAAGAGAGACATATGGCTAACGAAGGTGAGGTGAGTGTCTACATTTTAATGGAGGGGCAGAAGAAGCTGATTGGTCAACAGATCGACCTTATCCACTCTGGGCTCTTCTCGCTCTCTCTCGTGCTGATAAAGTAATCCAGTGTTGAGATGAGATGTTTCAGATCGATACTGCGCTCACCCACTCTGCAGCATGTCAGAGGGTAACTTATCTAACATGGCAGAAGACTGAAGCTCCTTAATGAATGCATTCTCCTCTCAGAGCCTCACACACACACACACACACACACACGCAGGCACACACACACGCAGACACACACGCAGACACACACACACACACACACACGCAGACACACGCAGACACACACACACACACACACACACATACACACGCAGGCACACACACACACACACACACGCAGGCACACACACACACACACACACATGCAGGCACACACATGCAGGCACACACACACACACACACACACACACACACACTGTCAATGACTGGGCTCGAGCCCGACTAAAGACTTAGACCTGGGTCAGTGCTTTAGCAAGGAGCATAAACTTCAGAGCAGCCAATAACAAAAAAAGACCACGGAGCCCGGCCTGCAAGAGCCCTGATTATGTATTTAAAAACAAAGCCCTAACCCTAACCCTAACCCACTTACCTGAGGTCGGGCCTCGGGTTCCGTAGTCCCGGGTTAGTTTGCAGACCTCCAGTTTGGTCCTCCAGGGTTCGAATCCAACCTGTGGCTCCTTTCCCGCATGCCAGTCCCCGCTCTCCTTCTCTCTCTCCCCACGACTCTATCCACTGTCCAATCGAATCAGGAGCCTTTAAACGGGTACCAAGGTGTTTGTATTGATAAAGGTGAAGGGTACCTAAAACTGACACCACGAGTCTCCTTAAGAGGACCCTGACACCGTTACCAAAGACAACCTTTGAAACCGATGCTTGAGGGCACGCAGACCACATTAAAGAAAGAGGTCATTTTCAGTGCTTTTCATTAAGGCCATTTTTTTAAAAGGACTAAAAAGTGTGAAAAACCAAGATGGCGGTAGTGGACTCATAACTTGAAGCTTCTAAAGTGTGGTCAAATAGCAGATGGGTCTCTTCACGGAGGCTTAAATGAACTTCATACATTATACAGTCGGTGGTTTTATTGATCCGGAGCAGCTTGAAGTCCGCACATTAAGAACCCCAAACAACAACAGACAGCCTTCTTACTTTCTCTCTCTTCCTTTTCCATCTCTCCTCACCTCTCCTCCCCCTGCATCCTCACCTCTCCTACTCCTGCATTCTCACCTCTCCTCCCCCTGCATCCTCACCTCTCCTCCCTCTGCATCCTCACCTCTCCTACTCCTGCATTCTCACCTCTCCTCCCTCTGCATCCTCACCTCTCCTACTCCTGCATTCTCACCTCTCCTCCCTCTGCATCCTCACCTCTCCTACTCCTGCATTCTCACCTCTCCTCCCCCTGCATCCTCACCTCTCCTACTCCTGCATTCTCACCTCTCCTCCCCCTGCATCCTCACCTCTCCTCCCTCTGCATCCTCACCTCTCCTACTCCTGCATTCTCACCTCTCCTCCCCCTGCATCCTCACCTCTCCTCCCTCTGCATCCTCACCTCTCCTCCCCCTGCATCCTCACCTCTCCTCCCCCTGCATCCTCACCTCTCCTCCCTCTGCATCCTCACCTCTCCTACTCCTGCATTCTCACCTCTCCTCCCTCTGCATCCTCACCTCTCCTCCCCCTGCATCCTCACCTCTCCTCCCCCTGCATCCTCACCTCTCCTCCTCCTGCATCCTCACCTCTCCTACTCCTGCATTCTCACCTCTCCTCCCTCTGCATCCTCACCTCTCCTCCTGCATCCTCACCTCTCCTCCCCCTGCATCCTCACCTCTCCTCCTCCTGCATCCTCACCTCTCCTCCTCCTGCATCCTCACCTCCTCCTACATCCTCACCTCTCCTCCTCCTCACCTCTCCTCCTCCTGCATCCTCACCTCTCCTCCTCCTGTATCCTCACCTCTCCTCCCCCTGC
>CM036555.1:21818666-21846166 GCA_020745685.1 Tautogolabrus adspersus
GTTTTTGAATGTTCTGGAAGAAGGTAAAAAAGGAAAATGAATTTCAATGAGTCTGTATGTCTTGAACTTGCTTCAATAAAAACATATTGATGATAAAAAAAGAGACGGATGCCCCTCCTCTTCTGATGAGCGTTTCTTCTTCACCCACTCACAGAGTTCCTTCTTACCCTCAGGTACCTGGCTGTGACTCAGTTCAGTCCCATCCACGCCCGGAAAGCCTTCCCCTGCTTCGACGAGCCCGTCTACAAGGCCACGTTCTCCCTCACGCTTCGCCATGACCCTCAGTACACCTCTCTGTCCAACATGCCCGTGGAGAGCAGCTCGCTGTCGGACGAAGACGGCTGGGTGACCAACTACTTCACCCGCACGCCCCGCATGTCCACTTACTACCTGGCCTGGGCCGTCTGCAACTTCACCTACAGAGAGACGCAGACCGACAGCGGCGTGACGGTGAGTCTGAACACACACACAAACAAAGGACTGCTGTTGTTGTTGTCCCAGTTTCATCGAGAGTTTCAGGTACTTCCAAAGCTGTGCTGTATTTGAACACGTTGAGGGTCAAAGTACTGGGACCACTCCAGCAGACTGCTTCAGCCCACAGCTGGGATAACCCGGCTCAGGGCGCCATGATAAAAAGACGAGAGGAGACACGAGCTTCAGAACTAAACAAATCATTTTTAACAATCAGTTGCGTTGGGGTGGGCGTGTGTGAGGGCATGATGTGATGTCGGAGGTTGAAGAGTACGCTAAAATTAAGAACGCCATCAAACAAATGGAGCAGCCGTTGGTCCGAGAGAGACAGCGAGGTCTCTCGGTTGGTTGGTTATAAATTGGTTAAAGATCAAAGTCATGAGGATTAAATACGGAGCCAGCCAAATGTGATGAAGGTATCTTTCAAACTCTTATGATCCCGGCTTAATTATGTTCTCCTCTTGAGATGGCTCTGATTCAGTTCTGTACTCCACTCATCCTGTGATTACTACTTTATTGACTCTCTGTGTACTAAACACTAAATGCTGTTGATTCTGTGCCAGCGTCTCCGTCGTCCTCTTCTTCTTCTCTCTGTTATTTCTGCTCGCTGGTCTTCAGGGACTCGTGTTTGTCTGGAGGCTGAGAGAATAAAAACCTTGCATGATGAAAGTGTTGTGCATGGAAAGGCATGATGTTAACGTAATGACGGGTTGAAGCAGAGATCACCTTTAAACTGTTTCCTGTTTCAATCAAAGTAAAGGTCACATATCCTCCTCCTCTTCAGTGTAAATAAGTCTCAGAGCTCCTCTAAACATGTGTGTGAAGTGTCTTGTTCTAAATCCACTCTGATCCTGTATTTGATCATGCCTATAAACCCCTCTATTTCAGCCCTGCTCAGAACAGGCTGTTTCTGTGTCTGTAGCTTTAAATGTAAATGAGCTGTGTCGCAGCAGTGAGCGCAGCGCACACCGCGTCCTATCTGAGGTCAAATGAGCGATGACCTTTACCTGCTGCAACAGGTTGCTGTTTGTGAAGGAAGCATAATACTTGATAACTTGAGTTTCTGTTTAAGGAGATGAACGGCCCCGTCTGCCGCCGTGTAATAACGAGGTGATAAGGTCGTGCACGCTCTGGGATATCAGTTCATCATCTGCATACAATGACACTGGGCTCTCATCAAACTGATACCTTCAGATCATATCTGAGTTTAATGACTTTTCTACGGGGCAGCTGCCCCCCCCTCTTTAGATCACGGATCTGAAGAGTTTAATGTCTCCAGACGACGTCATTAAGCCAGATGGCGCCGTTTTTCGTCTCGGGACAACACGGTAATTAAGATTTGAACTCAGGATAACGCTTCAGTATCTTGAGAGGACAGATAATTATTTTGCTTCCGTGCGGAGGTCGACTCAGTTTCATTACTTTCTGTCCTCCCAGATTAATTATGAAAACATGGCCGTGTTGTGGGACCGGTCTGAGGCGGATTCAGGCCGTCAAAGGAAACCTGACTTGGGGACACTTTGCTGGTTTTGATCCTCGTCTGTGAGTTCTCCTCCAGATAAGAAGCTGCACCTGTAGGGCTTCAGAAGAGATGTGTTTGTGAATGTGTAGAGGAATGTAAAAGCCTTTTTCTTTGTTCCGTAAGTGCAGCAAAACAACGTCTTTGATTCTTTGTCTTTGTTCTGTTTGGGAGATAATCAGCCCTCGTTTGTGCTCCATGAAAACGGACTTTTCTGTTGCCATGGATTCAGGGAGTTACGCTTCCCAACCGGCACCAACAAATAATGCAGATTTATCTGCTGGCAGTTCTTGGTGACCCATGAATTAATCAAATCTGTTTCTGGACGACTCTGATCATGAAGAAAACTTACAAACCTGAGTTCAGGTTATTAATCAGGTTATTTAGAAGTGGACTCCAAAGACATTGAATGGTACTGATTATAAAATGATGTGCATCCTGTTTGACTGAGTCGTGACCCCAAACAGGAAGACAACATTTGAATTAAAGTCACCTCCCTGAGAGGAAGAGTCGAAATCGAGTCTGTGTGTTCATGTTCAGGTTGTCAAAATGTAAGATACTTATCAATACGTATGTTTTAAAATGACACAATCTGTTACTTTAAAGATTACCAAAACTTGACAAACGACTCTTATTTCACAGACCAGGTGCGTAGGAGAGGAATGAATGAATCAGAAATCGCAGGTAAACTCCTGCACGCTGTCGAAATTGCAACGTTTTGGACTACAACAACAATGGCCGACTCCTGAGATCTGTTTGTGGAGATGTCATGACTCTGAGTCGACGTTTCCTCTGAATGTTCTCTCTTTGTGGTTTAGGTTCACTCAGAGTAACAACCACCTCACCGCCCGTCCACACGAACATTCAGCATGTTTGTTTACACCTCAGCGCTCTGTAGGAGGACGAGGATGTGAGCATGCACGTGATGTTTCATTACCAAGTAATACCCTAACCCTAGACCGAGACATTTAGGGGTCGAGAGCGAGTTGTGTGCAGGGGGCGTGTCCCTCACTTAGACCGTGACACCGGGAAGGTTGCAGACGTAGCCGGGTAGTGGTGTCCAGTACTACAACACTACCTGAACAGTCCTCACACATGTCATCTGGACATCTGGAAACTCCTGACACTAAACACTTGATAAGTTTGGCTGAAATTCTTGATCATTGAAACGGGTGTCCTGGACTTCTTCTTGTTGCCATGGTATCCAAACATGGTATAGTGTGACTTTCACTAGTATCAAGTCAGAGTTTTAAATTCTGATATCGACGACCCGAGTTCATGTTTGATTGAGCTTTGACTCCAAGGAGAGTTTGCAGTTTGTGGCGTGTCAGAGTGTTGGGCGGTTTAAAGGTGCAGGGACTGCGTCTTCCATTAAGTGTGATTGATTCAAACCAATGATTAGCCCAGTTAGACCGAGCTCAGGCCCCAGCAGCAGTCAGAACCAGACCAGCTAAGAGGCTGTTTATCATGTCTGTGAGGATTCTGATCTGAAAGTCAAAACCTTCCTCAGCTGATATCCCATCATCCTTTAACAAGCGTAACATTTAAACACAGAAATAAGCACACGCACACGTCCACGCTTCCATACCAGGACAAATACATGCACGACCTTGTTCCTCCTCCTCCTCCTCTTCTTCCCTCCTCCGATCATCTCTCTATCCGTGTAATTACAGCTCATCCATCTCATCTGCCAGAAACTCAAGGACACACACACACACACACACACACACACACACACACACACACACACACACACACACATGATGTGATCATGTGTGTCTGATGTGTGATAGAAAGACGGCGTGGCCGGTTGAGCGACTTGAGTCGGGCTGCAGCTCTGCCATCCTGCACACGAGAGCACTTCACAGATATCTGATACATGAGGAAAGGATGTTCCAGGACATCAGGACGTGCTCCCGTTTCCCACCAGCCAAGACGACTTACATCTGATGTTTCCCAGATATGAGAGATTAGCGGATTACGCCGTAATTGAAACGCTTAACAGCTCTGTGAGATATCCCTTAATGACATTAAGCTGCTTCTAAACACTCGTGTTGGAGAGGCTGTTAGAGTGGAGAGCTGCATGCCACATATATCATACGACCCACCAGGAGGAGCCGGAGCGGGAGGAGGAGGAGGAGGAGATCCTCTGAACTCATGGGATCTCTGTATTTTTATATCCAGGTCTTATTCACACACATGTTGGAGTCTAAATGACCAAAAGGTTAACAAAGTTTTACGGTGAACGTTTTGAGGCGAGTTCAATATTGCTGATTCCTTTTCCTCATCCTCGTCCAGAATGGAACCTGTGGATGTTTGGTTGAAGAGCACGATGATGCTATCGTCTTGAGAGCGGACGCCGCGGCTTCCCTGTAGGGCAGCCTGCAGCAGCAGGTTGTCGTGCAGCCACAGGGCAGCGTGCAGCGGCGGGGCAGTGTGCAGGGCAGCGTGCAAGGTGCAGCGTGTAGCGTGCAGCGTGCAGGGCAGCGTGCAGGGCAGCGCGCAGGGCAGCGTGCAGGGCAGCGTGCAGCGGCAGCGTGCAGCGGCGGGGCAGCGTGCAGCGGCGGGGCAGCGTGCAGCGGCGGGGCAGCGTGCAGTGGAAGCGTGCAGACTGTTGGATTAACGTCGTCTCCCATCTCTGACTCATTCATGAGGTCCTCTTCATGCTGTACCTGATAATTCATGAGTCACATTGGCAGCACAAGTTGGCCACGACACAAAACAAAACAACAAGATGTGATTCTGTACGCGGGGCATGAAGGAGATGCAGGAAGCAGCACATTCGTATTTTCATACAAACCCTCTCTCTCTCTCTCTCTCTGTGTCTCTCTCTCTCTTTCTCTCTCTGTCTCTCTCTCTGTCTCTCTCTCTCTCTCTGTCTCTCTCTCTGTCTCTCTCTCTCTCTCTGTCTCTCTCTCTCTCTCTCTCTCTCTCTCTCTCTCTCTCTCTCTCTCTCTCTCTCTCTCTCTCTCTCTCTCTCTCTCTCTCTCTCTCTCTCTCTGTGTCTCTCTCTCTCTCTGTGTCTCTGTTACAGCATCACTTTCATATTAAAATCCATGTTTCAGCCTGCAGGCAGCGGAGAGATGCTGCTGTCTGTTTGCAGAGCAGCTTCCTCTGACACAAACATTAATCCTACCATCCTTCCATCCTCCTCCTCCTCCTCCTCCCGTCCTCTGAAAGACACAATATGAAAAGGGGGGGGGAGGGGGGGGGGGGGGTGGAAGGAAAACAGCCCTCCTTCTTCATAAGCGCTCAAATATCAGTGTGACAGGAACATTCATCCCTCCGTCCTCCTCAGAAAGCCCGACAGAGAAGCTTGATATTTAAGAAGTCAGTCACTGCATGAACGATGGAACTTCAGCTGAGTTTGACTCAAAGACGTCACTGCACTAAGTGAAACCTTAACACGTGTGTGTTTGTTAATGTGTTTAGAAAGGTTTTCAAAGGTTTTATAATCTCGCAATTCTGTAATTATCACAGTAACTCCTTGGTCTTAGGACTCCAGCTGTCTGGAGGTGCTGCTCCGTGCTGCGCTCTGAAAACCGATGTTGAAGTGTAAAATCCTGCAGTTCCTCAAGTGTCCACTAGAGGCTGGCTGCAGAAGCACAGGAAGTCACATACACACCCATTCTAAAAAGCCTGTTTTTACAGCAGACATTAACATGTTTACAGCCTGGTTCAAAAAACCAAATAGGTCTGATTAGCTCATGTCTCGATCAGCACACACTGTACGGGGGGGTGAATGTTTTGATGACTCATCAGTTTTGATTTGATGAAGGATAAGAGTTATTCACAATAAGGCGTGTAGCTGACCTGATTGACTGGTGGGCGCGGTGTAACGGTTTGTCAGGAGTCTTAAAACCCGCCTCAGCTCCAGCTCTCAGCCTGTCGTTAGGTTGACTGAAAGTTAGGCTGAGACAGCATTTCAGCATGGAGACCGCCATCGATGGGACTCCAGCGCCCCCTGCAGGGACAGATATTTAAGTTTATTAAAGTTTTTATTGAGTCCACCAGGTCGTATAGTTTAGGGTCTGCTGGGAAACAAATATTGGTTATAACGTTTTTAAAATCACCCTGAATAGACCTCCAAGGGTGAACCGAACAATCAGCCATTCAGAACTCTGGGTTTGAGACATAAAGCTTTTTCTCTGTCTGACGCTCACTCTCAATTCTCAGTGATTAACTCGCCCACGTTCGTTCTAATTCTCTCTCCAATCACAGAAGACTCTTTTGCATTATTTGACCTGAAGTGTCAGATTTCAATCACTGAATCTTAAATCACAAATCAAGATGTTGTCAAACTGCGTCAAGAGAAACCAGGTCGAGCGTGGATCCCTCCCAGATCAGAGAACAACGTGTCGGGATCAAACATTCATTTATATATCAGAGCGGCACACCAACAGTTCCTCAGCTCGTCTGGACCCGATCCAGGCTGCTTTGTTTCCCTCCACGCCTCCTTTCTCAGCGTCTCTGCACCTCCTTCACAAACAGCTGTTTAGTCTTTCAGTCAGTGTAATGTGTTCCTGTAATGAGTCGCTCTCCCTGCAGGGACGATTACAGTCTGTCAGAATCTCAGCAAACAAACAAACAAACAAACATTTTGATGACCCGCTGAACAGCTCCGGCTTCCATCAAACCTTCATCTTAGCTCCTTATTTCTCCATCTGCTGTCATTCCAACGACCTTCAGCGTCACAAACACGGTCGCTGTTTCTCTGAATGTGAACAAGTCTGAATGTGAACACGTCGGTCTGAACGTGAACACGTCGGTCAGAACGTGAACACGTCGGTCTGAACGTGAACACGTCGGTCTGAACGTGAACACGTCGGTCTGAACGTGAACACGTCGGTCAGAACGTGAACACGTCGGTCAGAACGTGAACACGTCGGTCTGAACGTGAACACGTCGGTCAGAACGTGAACACGTCAGTCTGAATGTGAACACGTCAGTCTGAATGTGAACACGTCGGTCTGAATGTGAACACGTCAGTCTGAATGTGAACACGTCGGTCTGAACGTGAACACGTCAGTCTGAATGTGAACACGTCGGTCTGAATGTGAACACGTCAGTCTGAACGTGAACACGTCGGTCTGAACGTGAACACGTCGGTCAGAACGTGAACACGTCAGTCTGAATGTGAACACGTCGGTCTGAATGTGAACACGTCAGTCTGAATGTGAACACGTCAGTCTGAATGTGAACACGTCGGTCTGAATGTGAACACGTCGGTCAGAACGAGAACACATCGGTCTGAACGTGAACACATCGGTCTGAACGTGAACACGTCGGTCTGAACGTGAACACGTCGGTCTGAACGTGAACACGTCAGTCTGAATGTGAACACGTCAGTCTGAATGTGAACACGTCAGTCTGAATGTGAACACGTCGGTCTGAACGTGAACACGTTGGTCAGAACGTGAACACGTCGGTCTGAATGTGAACACGTCGGTCTGAACGTGAACACGTCAGTCTGAACGTGAACACGTCGGTCTGAACGTGAACACGTCAGTCTGAATGTGAACACGTCGGTCTGAACGTGAACACGTCAGTCTGAACGTGAACACGTCGGTCTGAACGTGAACACGTCAGTCTGAACGTGAACACGTCGGTCTGAACGTGAACACGTCGGTCTGAACGTGAACACGTCGGTCTGAACGTGAACACGTCGGTCAGAACGTGAACACGTCAGTCTGAATGTGAACACGTCGGTCAGAACGTGAACACGTCAGTCTGAATGTGAACACGTCGGTCTGAACGTGAACACGTCAGTCTGAACGTGAACACGGCGGTCTGAACGTAAACACGTCGGTCTGAACGTGAACACGTCGGTCTGAACGTGAACACGTCGGTCTGAACGTGAACACGTCGGTCTGAACGTGAACACGTCGGTCAGAACGTGAACACGTCAGTCTGAACGTGAACACGTCGGTCAGAACGTGAACACGTCAGTCTGAATGTGAACACGTCGGTCTGAACGTGAACACGTCAGTCTGAACGTGAACACGGCGGTCTGAACGTAAACACGTCGGTCTGAACGTGAACACGTCAGTCTGAACGTGAACACGTCGGTCTGAACGTGAACACGTCGGTCTGAACGTGAACACGTCAGTCTGAACGTGAACACGTCGGTCTGAACGTGAACACGTCAGTCTGAACGTGAACACGTCAGTCTGAACGTGAACACGGCGGTCTGAACGTAAACACGTCGGTCTGAACGTGAACACGTCAGTCTGAACGTGAACACGTCGGTCTGAACGTGAACACGTCGGTCTGAACGTGAACACGTCAGTCTGAACGTGAACACGTCGGTCTGAACGTGAACACGTCAGTCTGAACGTGAACACGTCAGTCTGAACGTGAACACGTCGGTCTGAACGTGAACACGTCAGTCTGAATGTGAACACGTCGGTCTGAGGTTTTAGAAGCATGTGACCTCAGCTTGTTTAGAGAGAAAACCCTGATACAGTCTGAGTGAAGAGTGCGCACTCGCAGGAGCGACATCAATGAAACCGGTGATCATGACTGCTTTTAACTCCGACTCAGGCGAGCATGGCGCTCATGAAACTCTGATGCTGAAGCAGGAATAAACCAAATGATCTTATTGTCAAACCATGTTTACAGGAAGTGGACTGACCGGATTAATCTGAAGCACGGGGCCATTAAAGTTCAGATTACATGAACGCTCGCGTTCTGTGTTTCTAATGTCCTCTCCTGCTTTTATAAATGTTGTTTCTCAAAGTGTTGTTTGATACAAAGAGAGCTGGAGGAGGCGAGGAGGTTCCTGTGCTCAAGTTTGAGCGTCTTCTTACCTGTAGACGAGTCGTTAGAACAGAAGTTGAATGGAAATGAGTCGGCTGAGAACATTGCTGGTGTTCTACAAAGGTTAATAAATCCGTTTTAAAGACTTACAGCAAATGATAAGTATAGCAGGTATCAAACGCTGAGCGGGGGTGTACTTATAAGCGAGTGTGGCGAAGGCCTTTGTTTCTGCACGGCGAGGATGTTATGTATTCACCAGCTGCCTCTTCTGGCTATCTGCTCGCACTCGGCTCCTTCTCAAATCAACAATCATCTCTTTTGTCTTGTTGACATTGACAGAGAGACTGTTATCCGTGCTTCGGCTCTCTGCCTGTCTCACTTCATCACAGTAGTGTCGTCAGCAGAAGAGATGATATGATTGGACAGATGTGTGGCGCTGCAGTCATGGGTCAGCAGTGTTTGTTATGAAGGGAGTAGTGACTGTCTGAGGTCTGTTGATCTCAAAGTCAAGGACCAGCATTCGCTCGGAGGAGAGAGTGTGTTCCCGTGTGTGTGTGTGTGTGTGTGCTCTCTCGGCACTCGTATCAGTTGCTAAACCATCCATCAAATTACCGTGGCAACCGTGCGTCCATCACCTCATCCATCATCCAAGGGCGACAGACGGAGCGACAGAACGCAGCGAGAGATGTCACGGGCGAGTGGAGAGATAACAAGGGGAGAGGAGAGGAGGTGCGGAGAGGAGAGGAGAGGAGGTGCAGAGGAGAGATGGGGCAGAGGAGAGGAGAGGAGGTGCAGAGGAGAGGAGGGGAGAGGAGGTGCAGAGGAGAGGAGAGGAGGTGCAGAGGAGAGGAGGTGCAGAGAAGAGGAGAGGAGGTGCAGAGGAGAGGAGGTGCAGAGGAGAGGAGGGGCAGAGGAGAGGAGGTGCAGAGAGGAGAGGAGGTGCAGAGGAGAGGAGGTGCAGAGGAGAGGAGGTGCAGAGAAGAGGAGAGGAGGTGCAGAGGAGAGGAGGTGCAGAGGAGAGGAGGGGCAGAGGAGAGGAGGTGCAGAGAGGAGAGGAGGTGCAGAGGAGAGGAGGTGCAGAGAGGAGAGGAGGTGCAGAGGAGAGGAGGTGCAGAGGAGAGGAGAGGAGAGGAGAGGAGGTGCAGAGGAGAGGAGGTGCGGAGAGGAGAGGAGAGGAGAGGAGAGGAGGTGCAGAGGAGAGGAGGTGCAGAGGAGACAATTGATAATTGAAGACAGGGAATAGTGAAGGATGATATTTTATGCGTGTGCCCTTCTTGCTTTGATTCAGTAATATTCAGCTCAGGGCAGAAATGTCACGCTGGCTTTCTGGACTTGATTGACTGAATAAGTTTGTGTTTTTCTGGAGAGAGTAAATTGACAAACGTCGGTCGTCTCTGCCTGAAACGACCAAAACACAAAACGAGAGCTAGTGTCTGCTGTGATTGACGTGTAGCCGTGTGTTGTTATTGTTGTGTCCCGTTAATAAACGCCATCTCACATCCCTGAAATCATCCGTGGATGTAACGAGGCCTTTATGTTGTTGTTGGAAGGAACGAGGGTACAGCCTGATATTTGTGGCTTTACCAAACTGTTGCACTGCACAGCTTTCCACTTCTACTTTCGTCGCCCCCTTTCCTCACACTATTTGCATTCATCCTCTACGTGATATTAAGCTTCTTTAAAGGTGGAGTCCGTAGAAATGTCTGTAAACACAACATTCAGACTGGGCCCCTCCTCCTGGGCTCATCGCCCCCCAGAAGCTCACCCTCACTGCAGGACGTAGTGTGCACGTTTACTGCTTGTACCTACACTGCAAGCTAACGCACGCTAGCACAAGCTAACCCCTGTTGTTTGTCCTAACATTAATTAGGAAGTACTTGAATTCTAACGTAAGCCGTGTCAGTGGTTTTGTGATAAAAATATTTATGGAATAAAAAAAGATGAAATGGAGGGGCTGATGCCGTCTGCTGTTTCCCTCAGGCCAACGTAGCTACAGCTGGCAGGCAGCTGCTAGCTAGCAGGAGGTGTGTTCTGTTTCCATCGTAACTCAAGTCGACTGATGCTCACAACTGAAGTGTGTTTGAAATCCACAGATGCTTTTTGAGTTTGTGGTTATTGAATAATTTTTTAGCTGAATGTGCTTGTGTTTTATATTTAGACCGTTTACAGTTTGACATTCATTCCCCATCGCCTCCTCGACCCTGAGTCCCTCCTGCCTCCATCTAAATATTTTCTGAACGGTTGAGCAGAATACACAGACCTGAAGTGCTCCCAGCATGCACTGGGTGAGAGGCAGGGGACACCCCGTGGGTCACAGAGCCAGGAAACATGACCAACGACTTTTTACACTCTCGGCTTGGGGCAATTGAAAGTTTCCACTCCAGCCTACCTGCATGTTTTTGGGCTAAGGGAGGAAATCCATGCAGACACGGACAGAACATGCAGACTCAGCGGGTAAGGGCTGAACCCGGTGGCTTCTTCCTGGGAGGCGGCAGCACTAACCGCTGAGCCACCGTGCAATGGTTTTATTTCGGTTGAAGCAGCATATTTGAGTCCGGGAGGACACAGTGAAAGTGTATATGATGATGATGCTTTGAAGTAAGAACGTCACACCGACCCCCTCCCCCCCTTCCTCATTGAAAGTGTAATGCATCCTAGTCTCTCCTCACCCGGGAGAACACGACTGGAGGCGTTTGAGGAATCCTCAGGAGATGACTCTCAATTCAGCAGCTCGCTGCCAGTCCGTCGACAGAAGCACAGATTTCAATAAAGCCTCCGCTTTCTGAACAGATATTCACTCAGCGGGCTGCCGAGCGCTGAGATGAGTTCTGGTGGAGGGAGGAGAATGTGGCGAATAAGAGCAGAAGAGCTTAAAAAAGTTTGAATTTTTATTGAAAGATCGTCGTGCTGAGGTTCTCTGAGAGGAGCGGAGCAGACTCTGATGAAGTACAAGAACAGCTTTACATCTTGTAGTATTTATACATTCGGATTAATAATATTTATAAGAGCATGGAGATATCTTCTTAGCATGTGTATCAATAACAATAATTACTCTATGATCAGACATTAAGGAAACATGCTATGTTGAAGTGCTGGCTTCTCTGACAACAATGCAGCAGCCAGTATGTCCTCCTTCTAACTTTAGATTCTGGTCCTGAATGGTCTGGATTTGTTTGGACCAGAGAAGGTAGGCGGTTTTAAGGCCCCCCCACACGGCCGTTTTGGACGCCCCTCGGTTTGCCAGATATGAGAGCAGTTATCAGGTCAAACCAACAGGTGTTGCAGCGATGGAAGCGGGCAAGAGAACTGGTTCAGATAGAAGTGATTGTACCCGACCTAAAAAGCCTCTGCATGTTTCTAATAAGCTCCACGAGCAGAAACGTGCTCAAACTAGGATCAATATTGGAGATGCTTTTGAAAAATGGAGAGAGGTTAGAACACAGAAAGGTTTACAGACCGATGCAGAGCTGGATAAACACTGAAGCTTCAGTGTCCACCACATGGTGACCTGCGTGAGCATCCACTCTAGAGAGGAGGGGGGGGGGGGGGAGACAGCTCTCTAATGTTTGAGTTAAAATAACATGTTGAAATGTTACCTGAACAATGTGATTATAGTTTGTGTTACTTCATTCAAATGTTGAGAAGATGTTTTAGAAAAACAAACAAAAAACAGGACAGTGATGTTACGTCTAAACAGAAATCAAAGATATTTGTTAGTTTCTCGTTACTTCCTGTTGAGCTGGTATCCAATCAGCTGTCCATCCTGTGAACTTTAAAAAACAGAGTTTACAGTCTCTGCTTGTTTGAACACTTTTACATCAGAAGACGGATACCTGGTTCACTGCGACTAAACGGAATCCAATATGTGTTTACAGCTCTGTGTTCACTGTCTGTACTGAGATGGGGGGGGGGGGGAGAGCGGAGTGACATTACTGGGACAGAAATGGCGTGTGTGTGTGTGTGTGTGTGTGTGTGTGTGTGTGTGTGTGTGTGTGTGTGTGTGTGTGTGTGTGAGTGTGTGAGTGTGTGTGTGTGTGTGTGTGTGTGTGTGTGTGTGTGTGTGTGTGTGTGTGTGTGAGTGTGTGTGTGTGCGTGCGTGTGTGTGTGTGTGTGTGTGTGAAATGACAGCAGAAACACAGCAGTATTGCATCACAGTGTGTGAGTGTCCATCCACTTCCATCTCAACAAACTGGGAAACGATATGAGACGCGTGTTTATGATCTGCATGTGCGTGCGTGCGTGCGTGTCCGTCATCCTTCAGATGAAATTGAGGTGAAATCTCTTTCTGACAGTCAAACCATTGGACACAAGTTTCCTCAGGATACCTTTAGGAGCATTACACCGACTTCAAGGCATTTTCCAGACACAGACTTTTAGATGACGAGAGATTCATTCAGATTTAGACGATTTAGAGAATCCACAAAGAGAACTGCTGCGATCTTTGTGTGCTTTGGTCTGATGGGATTATTTCCTCTGTTACCATGGACGCTGCATGGCTGCTAACGGAGTTCAAACTTGACGTCAGACGTTGACAACAAGTTCCTTTTCCAGTTCTCACTCAGATTTCAACCATCTGTTATGACCACTGTGAGATGGATATTCCATGTGTGATAGGCGGCCATATTGTCCTTTGACTCTTTTCAGTGTGTTTGTGAATGGATGTATTTTCCTGCCTTTGTGCTGTTGGGCACAGACGACATATGATTGGGTGTACATCCCAGTAGCTGCTGCGTGGCCTCGTCTCACAGCTGAGCCGTCGCCATGTGACCATTCTTCATTCAGTGTGATAGAAAGCCGAGGCTGCAGCGGGGAAGTCTTATCAATAAATGATAACTCGCTCTTTTCTTGATGTTTTTGTCCTCTTAACAATCTCCTCTGGCTCTAGAAACGTCCGGGACGAAACACAAGCAGCTGAATAATCAAGACGCTCTGCCCCAAAGTAATCTGTGGGTTTTCTTTAGGAACAGTTTATTTCTACAAATATCAACGACAGCGGTTAGACAGCGACGGACTGGGACGCTGGAGGGATTGAAAACAAACAACAGGGGACTTGAGTTCTGTATGACACCGAAGGCCAACGTTGACCCTTTATCCCGAATGTAACGTACGTGATTTAACCCAACCTTACCAACTAGTTTTGGTGCCTAAACTCAGAAGGTCTCTGGAAGTCAACCAGCTTGGCTCCACACTTCTTTGATGTTTCCGGTCATTGGAAGAGGCACTTAAACAGGAAGTCTTCCCGTGGATTGTCTCAGATGGTAACAACAAACTACCTGTGTAATGTTTTCGGTTGGAGGGCTTGTTGGACCATTTGTAGTTCTGGTATTCAGCTCGTGGTATCTTTTAACCCTTTTCCAAACACGTGGTTCCATTTATTTATTTATAGGTACAAAAGCTCAATAACCAAGCTGTGTTGACCTAGCGGTTAGGTTGCACACCCCCACCCTGTCCTCTTTGAAGCGGACGGCCTGGGTGCAACTACGACCCTCGACCTCTTTCCTGCATGTCATTCCCCACTCTCTAATCCATCCACCATCCTGTCCTCCCTTCGCACTCTAAAATCCTCCTTTCAGTATGAATTCATGTATTCATGATTTTATTCAGTGACTTGTGCCACCAACAAGTCAAACTGTTTATATCCAGCCCCCTTCTGGAAGATAAATCTGAATGACACTCATCCTCTCTGCCTGGTCTAAAACTTGCATCTTTGCAAGAATGATGTCCAGATGCTAACAGATGCTCGGAGGGATTCAGGCGTGTCTTGTCTCTGTGTATAATTTGAAGACGTGTTGTACAATGAGATTAGCCCAGCAGACCACAAAGACTGGATGTCTGTTGGACCGAGCAGCAGAAGTAGTTCATCTTCTCTTGTGAAATTGCCAAATTGCTTTTAGCTCAGAACGCGAGCCAGAGGTCCGTCTGTCCGTCTGTCGGCCCGAGAATCTCTGCAGTTCAAAGAATCAGTTGAGAGTCACTGAAGCGAGACGTTTCTTACTGAGCTGCAGAATCACAAGAGACGAGCAGAGTGATGCCACAGTAACAAATACTGAGTAGGTTTTCAAAGCAGTGGGAAATATTGATTTAGACATTTTGCATCTTTTGACTCATTGAAGTTGCTCCGGTCCGCGTGGACATACTTAAAGTCTCTTACATGTTGTCTTTGTAAAGTGAGATGATCGTCTCTAAAGATGAACTTTGAGGTGTTGATCCAAGCTTCCTGTTAATGATATTTGTGCTGGGATGGCAGTGACTTAAGGGTTTACATTGTCGTCTTTTTGGCCACATTTTATGAACAACTTCTGGATGAGTTGTCGTTGATTGTGATTTGAATTGGGTTGTCATGGTAACAGGTTTTAAACTTCCATATGACCCGAGCTGAGGTGGGCACAGTTAATGCAAAATGTAAACCAGTCGTTTGAAATAAACACGAGGCACCTGTGCCCTACCTGTGCCAGGTAGTCTCATCGCCGACACCACCGACACTACCACATGGCGACCTCTGGCCTCAACAACTCAACCGGGTACATCGATGGGCATCCAGAGCCAGGACATCATGGGGGTCTAGTGGGAACTCCCAATTAGACCCACGCCCCCTCAGGAAGGCCGGACAGTGAGCCACAGTGTCCCAGAGCCACTCCCCTTAATTCTAGTTCTCCCCGCCCACCACCCCCACACGCACACTTCTTTGTCTGACCTTCTCTACCTCTAACACTGTCAATAACAAATCATCTTCTTACGATATCCATGGTGTGACTTCTGACGAGAGCATGATGACTTCCAAAGCTTTAAATTACACAAAATCTACAAATACGGGAAACTTTATAAATCTCTCCCCTGACCCGCGGGGCCGTGTCTCGTTATCACCGGCTGTTAAACTACTGCTGTTATAGACGCTACGATTCCTGTGTTTCCATGGAAACCTTGTTCACATGTTCTGCTGTTGCTTACAGTATTATCGAGGTTCAGTGACTCACCGGCTGCTTTCCTGCACTCAGTGAAGAAAACAGTCCCATGCTTTTAAATAAGTTGTGAATCACTAAATATTCGATAGTCGCCCCTCGTTACATTATTAAACACAGATCCTGATCCCATGAGTGTGTATGTGACTTCCTGTGCTTCTGCAGCCAGCCTCTAGTGGACACTCGAGGAACTGCAGGATTTTACACTTCAGCATCAGCTTCATTTTTTCAACACCGGAGGCTGCTGCTTGGTTTGAACTGAGTCTTTCAGGGTTTAATACAAATGTTATCACACGTGGCTTTAGTTCATTTTATTAACCTGGAAATGTAGAGTTAGAATAATCCAGAAATAACCCCTGTGGCGTGTTATTATTGCCCCTCACACGATCTAATCCCAGACCGTGCAGCGTGCAGCCAGCGAGCTCGTCAGCAAAGCTTCTAATGACGCGAGCTGCAGCCTCAGTCTTTGTCTTGAGCGCTAATGAGAGCTCGCTCAGCACCACACGGGTGAATGTTTGACTTTGACTGTGAGAAATAATGATCCTTCCAAACACAAACCCTTTTTGTTTTTTCATGAAAGTCAATGTTTCCCGCCACGCTGCAGCTGTAAATCTATTTCTTCTCCTGTCGAGTTGAACTCAATCTCAACCCGACTCCATTACTATTTAGCGTGGCGAGCCGAACACGACCACTCGCCCTCTCTGCAGACTTGACCTGCTGAACGTTGGCTTGGTTCCTTTTCTTTTCGTGTCTTTGGATGAAAAACAAATCCTCAAATGTAATTTCTGAGTCTCAGCAGATCGAGCTCCATCACAGGCGGGCTGTATGAGCCAGTTTAATAAACGCCGTGCTGGTGCTGAACTCTGACTCACTGAGTTCCCTCCTCCGCATTCAAACTCAGCTTCAGTCCAACATTGTTTTAAGTTCTTTGTAGACGTGATCACAAACGTGTTCCATTTCCTGTTTCCAGGTCCGTCTTCATTAACCCTTTGAGCATGGACAGTTGTCGTAATGTTGTTGTTGACAAACGGCTGTAGCTACAGTCTTCATGAAGACTCTTCCCTCCGTGTGTTTTAGGTTCACCAGAGCTGCTAACGTTTGAGTTCAGACGGGAGTGGGACTGTTGTCAGGTGCCTCCTCCAAAATGTTTGAGCCTCTGAGTGAAGCTCCGCCCCCTCAGGGTGAACACAGAGCTGAGAACAACAAACCCAGAGAGTTTGACTTCACGCTCTGTATCAGAAGTTCTTCCTCCACAACAGATTTACATGGAGTTCATTTAGCTTCAGCTATAGCATGTTGCTATGGTTACTAAAGTGAACTCCTGCTCCCCTCGATAATGTCCGTTAGGTGTGTTTGAAGACGATGGAAAGGAGTCGTCGTGTCATCAGCTCCACACCTCCTAAAGACGAGGCAGACTAGCGTCTCCTCCGCCATTGTTGTTGACAAAGCTGATATCAGAAGTCCTGCCCCTTCTTGATTCTGATTGGCTGGTGAGATTGACGAGCGTGGCGCTGTTTAAAAGTTGAACTGTTTTCAACTGAGAGCCCAGCGACTACAAACAGCTGACGCTCAGGATGGTGAGCGCTGAAAACACTGAACTCCATTGGTTTGTATTAAAAACGGGGGGCGTATGTGGACACAGGCCTTCAGTCTTTAAGTATCACGCCATTTTACGCTAATACAAATGTGGCTACTTAAGCAGATGAAGGCACAGTTTGCACCATAGAGAAGTGATCATCCTGAGAATCTCAAATAAAAACCATGAAACTCTTCAGATGAGTTTAATCTGCAGCACAGAGCGAAGGATTCTGTTTCCTCCAATCAAAGACTTCGGTTCAGGATGGCGTGGCGTGTTTAAAACACGCTGGCAGCTTACGATCCCTGTTAACATTGATCTTTAATTCAAACCGAAGGAGCTTCATTTTCATCACCTCCGGGTTACGTTACGGCTGTGAAGCGTCTGCAGACACCGACAGAAACGCCACAATAAGCACGCAGCACGACCATTTATAACCAGCAGGTCAGATCACCCTCGTCACAGTGAGTTTGACCTTTGACCCTCAGGGTGTCGTCTCAGAGCTCCTGTGAGAAGAACTCAAAGACTCCTGGTCTGATTTGTCCCCGTTAGAATAAATATCTTAAATAGCAGTTAGCCATTAGCTCGCTCTGTTTGCACTTTAATAACTTTTTCACTGCTGATGTTTTTTATTGTTTTGATATTTTGTTGACTGATTGTTTCACTTTGTGCTAGTTTAGATTTTTCGGTGATGTCGTCCTCGTGTGTGTTATCTTCTGTGAGCTCGTGCTGCAAAACAAAAATCCACTCGTTGGACGATAAAGAATCTGAATCTGACGACCGGTGTGGTGCATGTGTTTCTAAAGCAGTGTGACGATGGCGCCCTGTGCACGGCGGTGCACAGGGCGCCATCCAGGATGCAGCTAGATCAGGAAGAGACCGTTTTCCAGATCTGCGTGATCCAGCGCTCACCAGGATCGTTCAGAATGACTCTAAAGTTTAATTTCTAAATGCATCAAACTTTAAAGTCTGAACAGACCTGGTGAGCGCCGAGCTTTGCACGATGCTGTCTGTGTGTTTTGTTTGTTTACAAAATAAAATGTGATTTCAGAAGGTCAACAAAAGGTCACAGTTTGTATTCTGATACGAGTCAAGGTTTTAGGAATCGTTTTAAGAATCGTAAGAAACATGACCCACAATGAGCACATTCACTGACCGACCATTTCTACTGTGAGGGTCTGAACCCGTCTTGATTTTCTCTCTTTCTCTCTCCTCTCAGATCCGTCTGTACGCACGACCGGACGCCATTTCTAGCGGAGCAGGGGACTACGCTCTGCACATCACCAAGAGGCTTCTGGGATTTTACCAGGACTACTTTAAAGTCCAGTACTCACTGCCCAAGCTCGGTAAGTCTGCCGACGTCTTCTTCATGCTGTGCCGTTGTTTTGATCCGGCGTGTGGTCGTGGTGTTCGGGGTAACTTCAGAGTGATGGCTTTCGGTTAAAGGCAGCATGAAGTGCTCGGTTCTTCCTCCGATGTTTGACTTCATGACGGCTTTCATTAGATAAAAAACAGCACAGTTCACCTTCTATCCCCCTGATCATCCAAATGAGGAAAGAGGAACAACTTCCCCTTCCTGCACGCGCCGCTCGTTTCAGGGAAGTCAGCCAACACTTTGTCCTTCCTTCAATTACTGTTTGCTTCATCAGTTAGAACTCATATCAGGCAAAGACAACTCGTTACCCTGCGCTCCCTCCCATGAGTCCGGGGGCCGTGCGGTGTGATGAGTTTTGGGAGTTCAAGCTCGGGTTAGATCTCACACAGACGTTTCTGTTCAGACATTAAACCGCCGTGCACCGGAGAGTTTCACACCAGTTATTTATCAATGAAAGACAGAGGAAGGCAGGACGTGTTCATTTCCAACACATGAAGGTATCAAAGAAACAAGTGACCCTCATTGTGCTGACGGTCTGCCAACTCTGGGCCTCGATCCTGCTGATTGAAGTCAAACCAGGAAGCTGTGAACCTGATGCATCACTGAGCCAAATCTCAACCTCCCTCATGCAAACAAAAGCGAGAATGTTTCATGTCCTTCTGTGAAGATCGCGTAAAGAAGGAAGTTTTTATTGTTGCATGAACTGAACTGAAGTTTGAAGCTCTGCAAGAAGCTGCAGCTGCTCAGCTGTCTCAGTTCAAGTTTTATTTTTGGGACAGAGAATGGAGCAGGAAACCAGAGGGAGGGGATGGGGAATGACATGTTTGGTCAGATTCGAACCTTGGCCACCCGCTTGGAGGACTAGAATCTCCATACATGTGGCACAATCTTACTGCTAAGCCTTCAGGGCCCTGCAGTAGAAGTTTTATTGGAAGTGTCGGGTGAAAACATGTAGAGGAGAGATTTAGATGAAGTCTGTCCACCCTTCGTAGCGTACAAAGCATCGGTGGTCTCTTCTTCTTCTTCTGTTCGCTGAGATGAATGATGTCGATAAAGAACAACTTCTTTTTTACAGATTTATTTTAGGCTTTTTTATACTTTTATTGGAGACAGGACAGTGAATAGAGTCAGAAATCAGAGAGAGAGAGAGAGAGAGGGGAACGACACGGGGAAAGGAGCCACAGGTTGGATCCGAACCCGGGCCGCCCACCCGGAGAACCACAGCCTCCGAACATGGGGCGTGTGGACCAACCACTGTGCCACCAACGCCCCGCGATATAGAAGAACTTCTGATCCTGAACAAATAGAATCTGTTTGTTTGCAGAATGAATGATTGAACGTGACTTTGGGGGTCGTTCACGTGCTGTGAATTTGTCCAATGACACGTAGAGTTGATATGAAGGCCTAAACATCATCATAGCGTTGCTTCTTCGTTTCATGCCATGTCCTTCCTCCTGCCTGACAGTGAGGTCTCCCGCTGTGGTATGTGAACAGACCAATCAGAGAGATTTCAGAGCAGCCTGTCCTAAAAGTATATTTCTCGACATGATCCGAGCGTCTGACGGTTCCTGGTGCGTCAGAAAGTCTTTTGAGGGATTTAGCGGTGGAAACGGAGGCAAAGCCCCTGATGGAAGGTTTGAGGAAAAGGGTAGAAACACCTTCCTCTTGTTGGCTGGTGATTTGTTCAGGGCGCGATCCTCACGTTGGGACAGACAGTAGATCTGTTTATCCCGGCTCTGGTTGGACATTAGACCGTATCATTGGTGCACATGTTTCCGTCTGAGCTGCAGGTTCAAGCTGCTGCAGAAAATCCTCCACAAAAAAAACATGAGCGCAGATCTCTGTGAGACGATATCTGGTGTTTTCACACCTTCCTTTGTACGTTCAACGTAATGACTCATGTCCGAGCAGTAGAGATTCATCTCTTTGTCCTCCTTCTTCTTCTTCTTCTTCTTCTTCTTCTTCTTCTTCTTCTTCTTCTTCTTCTTCTTCTCTCTTTATGGTTGTTTGTGTTTGACACTTCTGTCCTGCCTGAATCAATGAGTCGTCGTTTTCCTCTCCATATCTGAGCTAGCTAATGTGATCACTGCGCCTCCATATTGTTTATGTCAGATACTTCCTTCCTGTCCACATCCATTCATCACATTAAAAATTCCCTTTCATCCGAGCTTCCTGTTTGTTTCCCTCCCGCTCTGATTAGATTTGACATTTCGTCCTCCCTCCTGACCTTTACATGCTGCATTAAGAGGCCGCTCCCTGCTGAGCTGCAGGTGATATCACATCAGGTCATTAAGAGCAGGTTGCATGAAGATGTCAGGGGGAAATCTCTGACATGCCAACTTGTCAGGAACAGGTTTTAACTGCCTTTTTGAAGGAGCCCAGGTTTGTCTACCCGGGACGAGCCCCCATGTGTCAGAGTTTAGGGGCCGGACTTTCTTAAATCTACAATGGTAGAGATTAAAGACAAACATTTAGAAACAGACCTCGAGTTGTCAGTCCCATAGATGAGTCTACAACGTGGTAGAGTCTGCAGGGCTGACCCAGGACCACATCTCCCAGCATGCCGAGGTGCACTCTCTGTGCCATCAGGAGCTGATAGAGAAAGTTGATGTGAAAAAGCTGTTTGGGTAGCTTAGCGTGCTAACACGGTGGTCCTGATCAGGAGCCAGACTCTGAAGTGGATGGACAGAGTCACTGTCACTGCTGTGCCAAATAGCTAACTCCCTAAATCCCCACAGCTCGATTTGTTTTGAAGTTTGGAAACTCAAATTAGCTCCAAATTCGAGTGTGAACTGTGGTGAGCACATCCACGCACAGAGGGCAAACTCTCCCCGCGCACAGTCCTCCTCTTTGATTAGATTTTCTGTTTTTAATCCAGAAGGATATTTCCTGTTTATCTATCAGCTGTGTGTGTGTGTGTGTGTGTGTGTGTGTGTGTGTGTGTGTGTGTGTGTGTGTGTGTGTGTGTGTGTGTGTGTGTGTCTGAGCGTAAGCACTGACTAAATGCATTCTCCCATCATAAATCTGCTTTATGTGTTCACCCTGTTCATATCCATACATCCACATCACCATGCATTGTGTGTGTGTGTGTGTGTGTGTGTGTGTGTGCGTGTGTGTTTGTGTACTGATGTTGACATCAGTCTTTACCACAGCTTGCCTTGTACACCACCACGCTGCTGCCAGCCCTCTGTGTGTGTGTGTGTGTGCGTGCGTGCGTGTGTGTGTGAGGTCCCAGAGCCTCAGGGCTCCATCTGTTGTCATGCAGGGCATCGAGCCCCCCTGAGAGAGCGAGAGAGGAATGATGAGCTGAGATATAAATTTAAAGGGACAGAGAGAAAAGTACGGCGTGCAGAGGGATGAAGATACAGATCATAACATGAAGAATTTAAGTCCTTTAGTATTTCCTTCCCGTCAGAGACGAGCTCAAAGATGTCCGTCTGACTCTCCGCTCCTCGTGTGTCAACATCGACCTTCCAGAGTGTCATTTCATCATCTCTGGATGTTCACGCCCCCCCAGGAGGATGAGGCCTAATGATGTTGACATTTCCTCAAGTGCCAAAACATCAGCACCAAAACAATTCAATTCAAAGCTCTTTGTTTATCAGCGAGGAACTACATTTCCCTATGTTCCCTCATCCCTATGTTCCCTCATCCCTATGTTCCCTCATCCCTATGTTCCCTCATCCCTATGTTCCCTCATCCCTATGTTCCCTCAGCTCTATGTCCCCTCATCCCTATGTTCCCTCATCCCTATGTTCCCTCATCCCTATGTTCCCTCATCCCTATGTTCCCTCAACCCTATGTTCCCTCATCCCTATGTTCCCTCAACCCTATGTTCCCTCATCCCTATGTTCCCTCAACCCTATGTTCCCTCATCCCTATGTTCCCTCAACCCTATGTTCCCTCATCCCTATGTTCCCTCATCCCTATGTTCCCTCATCCCTATGTTCCCTCAGCCCTATGTTCCCTCATCCCTATGTTCCCTCATCCCTATGTTCCCTCATCCCTATGTTCCCTCAGCCCTATGTTCCCTCATCCCTATGTTCCCTCAGCCCTATGTTCCCTCATCCCTATGTTCCCTCATCCCTATGTTCCCTCATCCCTATGTTCCCTCATCCCTATGTTCCCTCAGCCCTATGTTCCCTCATCCCTATGTTCCCTCATCCCTATGTTCCCTCATCCCTATGTTCCCTCATCCCTATGTTCCCTCATCCCTATGTTCCCTCATCCCTATGTTCCCTCATCCCTATGTTCCCTCATCCCTATGTTCCCTCATCCCTATGTTCCCTCAACCCTATGTTCCCTCATCCCTATGTTCCCTCATCCCTATGTTCCCTCAGCCCTATGTTCCCTCATCCCTATGTTCCCTCAGCCCTATGTTCCCTCATCCCTATGTTCCCTCATCCCTATGTTCCCTCATCCCTATGTTCCCTCATCCCTATGTTCCCTCAGCCCTATGTTCCCTCATCCCTACGTTCCCTCATCCCTATGTTCCCTCATCCCTATGTTCCCTCATCCCTATGTTCCCTCAGCCCTATGTTCCCTCATCCCTATGTTCCCTCAGCCCTATGTTCCCTCATCCCTATGTTCCCTCATCCCTATGTTCCCTCATCCCTATGTTCCCTCATCCCTATGTTCCCTCATCCCTATGTTCCCTCATCCCTATGTTCCCTCAGCCCTATGTTCCCTCATCCCTATGTTCCCTCATCCCTATGTTCCCTCAGCCCTATGTTCCCTCATCCCTATGTTCCCTCATCCCTATGTTCCCTCATCCCTATGTTCCCTCAACCCTATGTTCCCTCATCCCTATGTTCCCTCATCCCTATGTTCCCTCAACCCTATGTTCCCTCATCCCTATGTTCCCTCAACCCTATGTTCCCTCATCCCTATGTTCCCTCAGCCCTATGTTCCCTCATCCCTATGTCCCCTCATCCCTATGTTCCCTCATCCCTATGTTCCCTCATCCCTATGTTCCCTCATCCCTATGTTCCCTCATCCCTATGTTCCCTCATCCCTATGTTCCCTCATCCCTATGTTCCCTCATCCCTATGTTCCCTCAGCCCTATGTTCCCTCATCCCTATGTTCCCTCAGCCCTACGTTCCCTCATCCCTATGTTCCCTCATCCCTATGTTCCCTCAGCCCTATGTCCCCTCATCCCTATGTTCCCTCATCCCTATGTTCCCTCATCCCTATGTTCCCTCATCCCTATGTTCCCTCAGCCCTATGTCCCCTCATCCCTATGTTCCCTCATCCCTATGTTCCCTCATCCCTATGTTCCCTCATCCCTATGTTCCCTCATCCCTATGTTCCCTCATCCCTATGTTCCCTCATCCCTATGTTCCCTCAGCCCTATGTTCCCTCATCCCTATGTTCCCTCATCCCTATGTTCCCTCATCCCTATGTTCCCTCATCCCTATGTTCCCTCATCCCTATGTTCCCTCAGCCCTATGTCCCCTCATCCCTATGTTCCCTCATCCCTATGTTCCCTCATCCCTATGTTCCCTCATCCCTATGTTCCCTCAGCCCTATGTCCCCTCATCCCTATGTTCCCTCAGCCCTATGTCCCCTCATCCCTATGTTCCCTCATCCCTATGTTCCCTCATCCCTATGTTCCCTCATCCCTATGTTCCCTCAGCCCTATGTCCCCTCATCCCTATGTTCCCTCAGCCCTATGTCCCCTCATCCCTATGTTCCCTCATCCCTATGCACCATGATGACCTCATGTCGGAGGAAAGACGGCGTCACTGTTGTGGAGAGTGAATATTAAATGTTAAATGTTAAATGCAATCAGAGCAGTTATTATAAACCATCATCGTCATCCTTTGCGTGCTTTGTGCAGTGAATCAGCTGCTTGTTAAACACAATTTTCGATAGCGTCAGGTGGTGTGTGGTGGGTGATCGTGGTCACGTTCATGGCGGTGCATTGTAACAGTGCGTGCACGGGTGCTCATGAAACGTCGATGCTGCAGCAGTTATTAACACGCAGATCTCAAAAGAATTACAGACAAAACACCGCTGTCTGAGGCAAGCGATGTGGACTTGAGAATGTGCTACTGGTTTTATTTTTTCAGGCAGTATTTTAACTGGCCGGAGCTGGCCAGCAGAACGTGCAATCAGCTGAACTCTGTCAATCATGGGTCCAGGCCAGTGGGCCAGTTAAAATGTGGAGCCCTGCAGACACAAGTGCGTGCTCGAATAGATTAACAAAGTATAAACATGTGAAATATAATTCACCTGAGGAAGACGCTGTATTTGTACCTTTGCATCATCATATTAGTACAACGTCCTGAAACAGGAGTCCATGTCTGTCTGATACGTCATATCAGTGAAGCTCTTCTCAAAGGGTTCTTCTTCTCAGCTAAAGTTCGTGCAGGAGAAATGTTCATGTTTCTAATGAACTGCTCTGCAAACATTAACGGTTGTTTTCTGGAAGGTTAGACTTTCTGCACCTCCGATGTAAAGAAGAGCCCAGAGGGACTCAGAACGATCAAAATATATTATATATATGTTTGAAGGCGTGGAGGAATTGGTGCTCGCTCAACTGGTAAAGTCAAGTCTAAGAGCAGATGAGTCCCAGTCTCCAATCCATGGCTGACGAAATGACAGATTCAGTGAAGCATACAAATCCTTCACGTTCTCTCTCCTCCTCCCGGCCCTTCATCCTTTTCCTCTGTGCTTGCAAATGAAACCCAGAGATGCTAAAGAAACTCTGTCCCAGCCCGGGATTTGTGTTTCCTTGTTTCAATCCCAAAGTCGAGATAACTAAAGGAGCGATAACGGGCCTCTCCCGGCCTCCGTAGAAATCCGTCTGACTGTTCCAGTGGAGCAGAAATCTTGCAGCAGCAGAGCGAGCAAAGGCTCAGGTGATCTGGCTGTCAGGAGAATAACTCTGAATATCTGAGTGCGTCTGAACGTGTGTGCGAACACGCCAAGTGGACTAATGTGTTCTGTTGAGTTCTGGCTCCATCTGGGATCCACAGAGACACACAGACAGCAGCGCCTAAGGTCCAACACACACACACACACACACACACACACACACACACACCTACACACACACACACACACACACACACACACACACGCACACACACACACACAAAGACAGGAACACACCCTGACATTCCTCCACTAGTGTATCTTTTCTTCCCGTCTTTCTTCTTTTTCCTCTTTGTCTCCTGCTCTTTCTCTCATGCAGTCGCCTCGGGCCAACGCGCAACAACAGATGGACTCAACTGAAACACACACGCACTAAACACACACACACGTACAAACACACACACTCAGAGCTGCAGGCCAGTCAGCTGTCCGCCTGCTGCTGCCTCAGTGAAGCTGAAGTCTCATCCAGTTGCTCCGTCGGTCCGTCCGCTCCGTTCTCAGCTGTTTGAGAGAATTGAGCATTAATATTGAATAAAGTGGAGAAGACCGCAGCAACTTGAGTGTCTTCACAGAACAAAAGAAGCAGCAATAACAGAAGAAAGTGAACCTAGGATCCCCTGCCGAACATCTCATCGCCTTTATCAACTGACAGAACTTTATTAAAATTCGAGGGGAGATCCCAAAGTGGCCAAAACATCCCAGATGTCAGCTCTAATTTTGGAGAAATGTTCATAAAGTGACGCATAGATGTCCACAATGTTTCCATTTCCTAGGAAAGGAGCAGCCACAGATAATAAACAAGATCTTCAGCACCAGAAGATTTCCCTTTAGTCGAGTAAATGTTCAGAGTTCAAACGGGGGGCTCAGTCTGTAGGGACCTGGGTTGGGAACTGGAGGGTGACAAATTCAAGTCCCGGTGCGGACATAGTCTGGTAGCTGGAGTGGTTCCAGTTCACTTCCTGAGCACTGCAGAGGTGCCCTTGCGCATGGGACCCCCCCCCAACCAGCTGAGGAGTGCACGCTGTGTGCAGCCCCCTCACTCGGACATCTCTCCATCAGTGCATGTTCACAGGATCCTGTTTCAGCATGTGTGTGTATTCAGCCTGTGTGTGTGAAGCATGTTCAACAACAGAGAGTAAAAAATGTAATATATTAAAAAAGTCCTTCGATCTGTCGTCAGGAGACCGCTGGTTTCTTCAGGCCGACTTAGTTGACTTTAACTTGGCTCCTAGCTCATAAGAAGCCGACTGGGAGATCTTTCATGGCTCATGAAATCAGTTTCAAACTGGCTCCGGGCGTCTAAGCAGCTAAAATAGTGGGGAGAATTTGAGGTTTATACCCTAATCCCGCTCTGAACAGTGAGTTTGAACTATTACCACAGGGTCCCACGTTTAAATAAAGTCTTTTGAACACAAGTCTTTCAGCGCTCATTGAAGGCCTCTGAATATCTTGTATTGTCTTTAATTTTTATGTTGCTAATGGAGCCGCTGTGATGCAAGACACACAATCAGTGTTATATTAGCATGTAGTTGGATGGAGTGATGGATGGAGTGATGGATGGAGTGATGGATGGATGGAGTGATGGATGGATGGATGGATGGATGGATGGAGTGATGGATGGATGGAGTGATGGATGGATGGATGGAGTGATGGATGGATGGAGTGATGGATGGATGGATGGATGGAGTGATGGATGGATGGATGGATGGAGTGATGGATGGATGGATGGATGGAGTGATGGATGGATGGAGTGATGGATGGAGTGATGGATGGATGGATGGAGTGATGGATGGAGTGATGGATGGATGGAGTGATGGATGGATGGAGTGATGGATGGAGTGATGGATGGATGGATGGATGGATGGATGGATGGATGGATGGAGTGATGGATGGATGGAGTGATGGATGGATGGATGGATGGATGGAGTGATGGATGGAGTGATGGATGGATGGAGTGATGG
>CM036555.1:21848666-21858666 GCA_020745685.1 Tautogolabrus adspersus
ATGGATGGATGGATGGATGGATGGATGGATGGAGTGATGGATGGATGGATGGATGGAGTGATGGATGGATGGAGTGATGGATGGATGGAGTGATGGATGGATGGATGGATGGTGCTGGTGCTACAAACTTTAGTAGACATAAAAACTCTCTCTTTGGTCGTCAACACGGAGAGAACACCACAGTCCAAAATGGAAAAAACAACAGGAAGTGATATGTGTCCCTGGACTTCCCGCTGAGGAGAGGGCAGCATGAATCATTTTAAACTTGTTTTGTGGCTTCGTGAATACCATCACTTTTGATGAAACAGTGTACATGAAAACATCGTCCTCCGTACAGAGCTGTTTCGATCCTATCGGGCCGCTCTGAGTGCTTTTCTGTCCTTTAAAGATGCTCTGTGGTCACTCGCTCTGTTGGCTGCGTCTGTGCTGCCGGCACAAAGCAGACAGAAAACGAATGGAGATGTTATCACTGTAATCTACTTCCAATGTCTTTTAGCAACAATTTCTCTCCATGACCTTACCACTGAAAGGTAATTTGGAGGCGGTTGTGCGGGTTCAGAGGAGAGGATGGATGAACGCAGGGTCTCTTTAGGACACGCTCTCTGTTTCAAAGCAGTTTGGGAAACAGCCAGAGGTGAGGAATTTATTTCCAGCAGTGAGCAAAGTGGAGCCAAAACCATCCCAGACCTCTGAGAGGAGTTTAAAGGGATTACTTCCAAAGAGCTGGAGGACGACAGTCACAGATGAGACTGGGGAGTGTGCGATCCTGAGGAGATACTGAGCTGGATTGATTTCAGTGAGGGGAGCAGAAAGCCTCTTCAGCTGGGGAGACAACATCAGGTTCAGGGTTAACAAGCTGATCGCTGCTGTTCCACTAAAACAAAGAGCTGTGCTCAATTGTTTGTGGACGGCTGTAAAACGCTTTTCTCTGACTCGCTGTTGGGCCCCAGGAGGAGGATTTTACTTTAAACACTCACAAACCCTCATAGGAACTTTTCTGGCCAATGAAATGATTTGTTTTAATAGTCAAAAGCAAAGCTTTTTTGGAACGGCTAATTATTGAAATGTAATGAGCCTTCACAGTGTATAGCTTGTAGTTAAGATGCTTCTGGTCGTTCTGAGTCTAAAGACCTCTAAGAATCCATTTTAACACCAAGTGTGATCTTGTAAAACTTGAAGGAACTCTTGTTATCTAGATTTCTTGGGCATGATCGTTATTTCCCTAAAACAATCAGCAACAGGCTTCATGATGTATCTTCAATCTTTTGCTTTTTGTGTCAGAGGATTAACCCAAGAAGCACTGATGTCACTATTAGGGACGTTCCCAGCTGACTAGTCAGTTAAATGGAAATTTAAAGGAGCAGTATGTAACTCTGACACCTAGTGTTTAACATAGGTACTGCAATCACTTCTATCTGAACCAGTTCTCTTGCCCGCTTCCATCGCTGCAACACCTGTTGGTTTGACCTGATAACTGCTCTCATATCTGGCAAACCGAGGGGCGTCCAAAACGGCCGTGTGGGGGGGCCTTAAAACCGCCTACCTTCTCTGGTCCAAACAAATCCAGACCATTCAGGACCAGAATCTAAAGTTAGAAGGAGGACATACTGGCTGCTGCATTGTTGTCAGAGAAGCCAGCACTTCAACATAGCATGTTTCCTTAATGTCTGATCATAGAGGAAGCTCACTTTATCATCTCACTCTCTACACAGCTCACTGATTGGACCTTTAAATTCTGTTTAACCGTCTGTTCGAGCTATAGAAACACTCAGGAATCTGTCAAAATCAGAACCAATTGAGACTCTTTTTTTTTGGCACTGCAGGCGCTGATTTGTTGACTTTGATTTGAGAATCGTCCAAAGACTTGATGTCGAACCCTAACCCTACCCTTCCTGATTCAGAGAGAATAAGATAAATGCAGGTTAAGAGACAGGAGTTGTAGATTCAGTAGTTTCCTCCTTGATAAAACCCAGATCACTTCCTGTTTACAGAGTTCTAAATAAACAACCAAACCTCAAACCTCTCGACCGGCGTGATCGTCGTCTTCTCTGTGAGCGAGCGATTCGCTCATACAGAGCTCATTATGCAACACACTTCTGCTTCTTAAAAAGCACCAATTAGAGACATTTATTCACTGTCCTTTCTACACGAGTTACACTCAGAGACTCGCAGTGAGTCAGGATCAGGAGGTTAACTAACCACTGAGAGCTGCAGATATAACATGGACACCGAGGACCAGGAGCCGCTGTGTTTGAGAGTGCTGATGGACTTTAAAGCTTCATGTCAGTCAGAACAGCTGCAATCATCTACATTTAATAAAGGAACAATGACATTTAGGAGAAAGTGTCCCCTGATCCAAAAAACATCAGAGCCAGGGGAGCGCCGATAGCCTAGCCGTTGAGTCCCATGCCCCTTGTACAGAGACTACAGTCCTCATCGTAGTGGACGTGCGTTCGAATCCGATCTCGGCCCTTTGCTGCATGTCTTCCCCCACTCTCTCCTCCCCATACTTCCTGTCTCTCTTCAGCTGTCCTATCCAACTATGGCTAAAAAGGCCCAAAACATAACATAACATAAAAAATCTGAGCCAGGAGGCTAGTTCTGGCTAATAATCTACCCGACACACAGTACCAGAGACACATGAACTGATCCTCTCATTGTAAAGGTCACATCATTTAAAATCCACTTCATGTTCCTCTAACTCTAACATGTGTCTCTAGTCTGTCTACAAACCCCCCAATGATGAGAGAAGTCCATCCTCTCCGTCTTTTGCCCGCTCCACTTTTTAGAAAATGTGTGCTCAAACAGGCCGTTTGGAGATTTTCCCTTCATGACATCACAAAGGGCAGTAACCCCTCCCCCAGGTGGGTGACACTCCCACAGCTATGTGTTTGTTCTGCCCTCTGAGTCTGCCTTCTCACCGTAAACAATAGGGCATGGAGCGAGAAAGCCCGAGACACCCAAGCCCTTCCAGAGAGGGGCGTGGTCAGACACAGCTCATTTACATTTAAAGCTACAGACACAGAAACAGCCTGTTCTGAGCAGGGCTGAAATAGAGGGGTTTATAGGCATGATCAAATACAGGATCAGAGTGTTGGAACCTTCTTCCTCTTTAGCTCAAAGGTTTCTCTCTGCTGGGATCGACTCTCTGTCAGACTCTGAACAACAACCTGAGCCTGTCAGAGACAAAGTCAAGAACCTTTAGTGGACGCACTTTGATTTCAGCCACTACAGCCTGTTCCACAACTGCAGGCTTCAGCAAGATCCTGGAGAAAGTGTAGAACTTGATTACCCTCTTTGTTTTTTAGCCTCTGATAGATGTTGAAAAAAGGCAGAGGACACATTTCCTCTTTGATGCAACAAAGACTTGAAGAATTCAGACACAGACAAACACGACAAGAAGCAAATGTTCTTGTTCAGAGATTTTATGGAAAATAGATTAAATGCTTTTCCAGTTGTCTTTGGTTTGAGCATGCTCTCTCTCTTTCTCCCTGTTTCTGTGTAACTGAGTGTTACTCGCCCGGACAGCAACTGCAGTGATTAAATGTCTCTAATTGGTGCTTTTAAAGACACAGAGACGACAGAGTGTGAAGCCGAAGCAGCTATTTTAGTGTCATATCAAGAGGAGGAGAGAGGTTGTTATGTAACACAAGCACACACACACACACACACACACATTGTGTAGATGTGTGATTGTGCTGCTCTCCTGCTGTCAACACTCAGAAACAGCGAGCTGAACGAATGACAGGAAATAAATGAAAAGACGGGGGTGGGGGGGGGGGCAGACAATAACCAGGTGAGGAGAGACAGACACAGAAACAGATCAGAGTTTTCCTACAGAAATACTGTAAACAACAGAGACAGCAGTTCAGCGGAGGAAACACTGGTCGATGGACGTATTGATCGACGGTCTGAGTGGATCTCTGCGTCTGGCCAGTAATGAGGCTTCATGGGGTTTCAAAAACTCGACTTTCAAGACTGACGTGGATGTTGGCTCGAAAGGAAACAGTGTCAGGTTCCACTAATCTCAACAACAGCAGCAGGATTTAGAAAAAACAGAGTTAGTGAGGACCTTTTATAAAACGTTCAAAACACCAACATCTTTTTATGTGTATTATCTTTACAGACTCGATCCTGCAGCGAGGGGAGGAAGCCACTGAATGAATTAAACATGTAGTTCAGATTTGATTTTAAAATATTAAACCAACACATGTTATTTACATTACAAGCACCTCCCTTTCCATCCAATCAATCTGACTTCCTCCTGATGGGTGTTCGGTCCGTCTGAGCTGATACTTTATTCAGTGTGTGTGCTTCCACTGTCTGCGCACAAGGCGTCTATTTCTGCAGGATGTCTGAGCACGGAGCATCAACTTAGCACAGAGCAGATCGAGCGGGACAGGAAGTCAGACACTGAAACAACATTAAAACATCCGCTTTATTTTCAAAATAAAACACTCCTTCTTTACCAAGCAGCAACTTCCAGTGTTAGAATATGAAGCTGATGCAGAAGTGTAAAATCCTGCAGTTCTTCAAGTGTCCACTAGAGGCTGGCTGCAGAAGCACAGGAAGTCACATACACACCCATTCTAAAAAGCCTGTTTTTACAGCAGACATTAACATGTTTACAGCCTGGTTCAAAAAACCAAACAGGTCTGATTAGCTCATGTCTCGATCAGCACACACTGTACGGGGGGTGAATGTTTTGATGACGCTTGAAGTGTTGCGTCTGTTTCCCTTTTGTCGTTTTGAGTTTCTCTGTGGTGAAGAGTTCGTGAAAGAATTTGTCGATTAAACCTTTTTGAACAGCCGGGCCCTGTGGTGTCGTCCATCGAGCTGAATTACAACTCTGCAGGTTCTACGGATCAGTTACCATGACAACCAGAGTGATACCTGTAGGCAGGGGTGTGATCGCGTGTGTGTGTGTGTGTGTGTGTGTGTGTGTGTGTGTGTGTGTGTGTGTGTGTGCGCCGCTTGGTTGGTTGCCAGTCGGTTGACTCAAAGCCTCCCTGGCATCGGCGCCAAGGTCACCAAACACACACACACACACATTAACACACACACACACACATTAACACACACACACACACACATACGGTGAATCCGTAGAAGAGTTCGCTGGCCTCTCCCCGACTTAGTGACCCTACACCTGTTGCCATGGTAACGTCTCTCCCACTCTCTGTCTCTGCATCCATCTGCACCGCCTCAGAAATTCAAATGCTCTTTATTGGCCGACAGATGAGGAACAAAACAGCACTGTGAGAGAATTACCGGTCAACTCCCACCTGCACCTCCTCCACCTCCACCTCCTCCTCCTCTTCCTCGTCAGTCCCATCCACCTCATCCACCTCCTCCTCCTCCTCCTTGTCCACCTGATCCACCTCCACCTCCTCCTTGTACTCGTCAGCCTCCTCCTCCTGTGTTGTTGTGAGTGAAGTATTGTAAACTGTTAACACAGACACCACGTTACATTGTTTTGGAGGATAAGATAATCCTTTATATAACGGAGAAATGTTCAGTGTTCCAGCAGCAAAGCAGGAAAGTTAACATGAAGTTATAAAGAGTCAGTAACAGTTGTTACAGATGTAAGTCTGTGTAAACAGATCACTCTCATGCACACAGTGCATATGAGGATGATCATGTTATTGCACAACTAGTCCCAACAATTATTATTGCAATGTAAATAAAAACAGGAAGTGATGACAGAGTACAGCATTCATTATTGCACAGAGGTATAAGTTTTATGATCTACTGGGAGCAGGCTTGGTTGAACAGTCTGCGTCCGTCTTCAGCAGCTTACAGCGAGCGTGCGGACAGAAACAACAGCAGGACGAGCGCTTCACGTTACATCAGCTGGTTCTCCTTTTTCATTTGACTAAAGGCTGACATGTTCCCAAAGGGGCGGAGCTACATTCGTTAAGGTACCAGTGCTGTTGCCATAGTTTGCATCTGAACATAAGGTAGGGTGATGTGACGTGTGGTTGTTGTACCCTAAGCAACTGGTTTACCCTAAGCAACTGGTTTACCCTAAGCAGTGACTGGTTTACCCTAAGCAACTGGTTTACCCTAAGCAGTGACTGGTTTACCCTAAGCAACTGGTTTACCCTAAGCAGTGACTGGTTTACCCTAAGCAGCTGGTTTACCCTAAGCAGTGACTGGTTTACCCTAAGCAACTGGTTTACCCTAAGCAGTGACTGATTTACCCTAAGCAACTGGTTTACCCTAAGCAGTGACTGGTTTACCCTAAGCAGCTGGTTTACCCTAAGCAGTGACTGGTTTACCCTAAGCAGCTGGTTTACCCTAAGCAGTGACTGGTTTACCCTAAGCAACTGGTTTACCCTAAGCAGTGACTGGTTTACCCTAAGCAGCTGGTTTACCCTAAGCAGTGACTGGTTTACCCTAAGCAGCTGGTTTACCCTAAGCAGTGACTGGTTTACCCTAAGCAACTGGTTTACCCTAAGCAGTGACTGGTTTACCCTAAGCAACTGGTTTACCCTAAGCAGCTGGTTTACCCTAAGCAGTGACTGGTTTACCCTAAGCAGTGACTGATTTACCCTAAGCAACTGGTTTACCCTAAGCAGTGACTGATTTACCCTAAGCAACTGATTTACCCTAAGCAGTGACTGGTTTACCCTAAGCAGTGACTGGTTTACCCTAAGCAGTGACTGGTTTACCCTAAGCAACTGGTTTACCCTAAGCAGTGACTGGTTTACCCTAAGCAGTGACTGGTTTAAAAAATCTCACATATACAACATACAACCGTAGTGCATTGTTCGGAATTTTTCTTCACCTTCGTCTTTTCCCCAAAAACTTTTCGCGCCCCCCCCCCCCCCCCCCCCCCCCCCCAGTCATTGCGCCACGGCCCACTTTGGGAACCACTGCCTTAATGTCTGATCATATAGTACGGTCACTTTATCATTTCAGTCACTACACATCGCACTGATTGGTCCTTTACACTGAGAGAGGAGTGAAGAGAAAACACTCCTGACTGCTGGATGAAAAGAAGAAGGCTCTGTGGTCAGACATGATGTCATGTGTTTGTTAAAGTGTCTGGAAGAAATGCCCATGTTGATATTTTTTAATAACAGTCTGAGACTTTCGATCGTGGAGGAAATATTGGAGTCTGCCAGAAAAACAACAAGCGGACGTTTGATGACTGTGCATTCACACTTTGTTCCAGACGGCTTTAACGGTGTGCTCTGAGTGGTTTTATGTGAACTGAGCGCTCTGAAGGGGTCAAAAGAAAAAGGATGATGAAAGAAAAGAAAAAGAACCCAGAGAAAGTTATTCTGCTAAACCCTGTCCTTCCTGGCTTCCCTCTAAACGCAGCTCTTACACAGACGGTTACGCTTTCATGTCTTCAGGACTCGATTAACTGTTCAAATGAGACAATCCAGAACGGCCAAATCACTCTTTGATTGAACATATCCGTTTTAATATCGAGGATGAGACGACTTTAAAGCTCAATAACATCTGAGAGCTGCTCGTTCTGCACATGGAGCCTTTTAATTCCAAAGTCGCCGGGGTAACATGACAGCTTAACGAGCGCTGTTCACTCCGGAGACTATGCGGTTCATCCGTCTCGTATGAACCGCTGTGGGAGTCTCAGCGCTGTGTTCATGTGTGTTAGCGAGTCAGAGGCCGACGTGTCGACACTCACTGATCAGTGACACTCGCTGGTATTTCTGGTAGCTGATGTCTCCGCCTGTGGTCGGTCATTAAACGCCTCCTACGCCACTAAACGGACAAATTAGGACACGTGTCATCGACCAAATTAGGTCACGGTGACAGCGTGGCGTTAGCGTGTCATGGAAACGTGTTCTGATTTAGGAAACAGGAAATGGCGAGAGCTCAGACACAGAATTAATCTGTTGATTGGAGCTTAATAAAATCAGAGAGAGATTCACACGTTTAGAAAGTGTCGTCTCAAATCCCGATCCATGACTGATCGCTGGGCCTCTGACGGACTGCTGGATCCATCTGTGCTCCATCTTTCTGTTTCCTTTATCCTGCTTTAATATCCGCTCAGACACACACACGCACGCACACGCTCTTTGTACCCCCCCCACACAGTTAATACCATCTCAGAGGACGCTTCCTCTTGAGACACACTCTTTGTTTCTGCTCATTAAAGAGGGAAGTGAAGTCTCTGCTTGTGTTCAATAGAAAAGAGAATATTCTATGGATGTTTATTTAACTATAGATATCCCGGGGTGCGTCCCCCTAAATGTACACTTTAGCGTTTGTTCCAATAACTGTGACGCTGTTTTGAGGTACCTGATGCTTTATTTTTGGTGTTTTCAGACAAAACAGTTCTGGGGACTTTTTGAAGAGGAACTATCCACATTTGAGTTCCCTGAGAACTAAACACCACAGGACTTTTCTCTTTCTCCATTCACACCGCCATGGTACCTTCTCTGAAGCAGGAGCTGAAAGGTTCCTCTTAACAGGTTCTAGGAACTATGAAGAAGTTCCTGCGGACTTCTTATGTGACCCTTTAAGGTTCTGTTTCTGGGTAGCATTTAAAGGTTTAAACACGGAGAAAAGTCAAAGGCTGTGTACATGTTTTTCTTCTGGAGTCAAGGAACTACACATCCCACAATGCATTGCAAATAGTCCCTCTTCTTCTTAAATGTAACTTGTTATCGTGTTTATACTGTTAATACACGTGTTGTTATATGTTGTAGTTTGTGCTGTTGAATATAAAAATGACATTCACTGCAGCACAACACGGTTATTAGCACATTTACTAACTAGCTAGCCTGCTAGCAATACTATACTTCGCATTCGGCGCTTAGGGGCGGGAAACATCTCCATGGTAACAGCAAGTTCCACCAATCAGAGACGTCGCTGTGACACTCTATGGTCGTGGGTAGTGCAGTTCTTTTCCCCGATGTCGTGAATAAACCGTGTTGTTCTTAAAGGTTGATATCAGGTAAACTTGTGTGTACAGGAACATAAACCATCGTTTCACACTCAGGTAGCTCGTGGTCAGTCGACCTGTGATGGTTATGACATCATGGCCAATAATCAAATCCACTATAGAGACCTTAGGAACCAAACTGTGGAGCCCTATACTCTACTTAGGGGTAAGACTGAGCTCACCAGATCTCTGTCGCCTGTGGTTGATCTCTGCTGCAGGCTAAACTCGAGGCTACATTAGCCAATCGTAGCATAACATCCTCCAAATCTGCAACCAAACTGTCGACAGCCAAGTTGCATCATGGGAAACAAAGGCACCAGGTTTTGACAGAGCAGACGAGTATGTGGAGGATTAAAAAACACTTTATCTCTTGTCCTGCTGATTCAATTTCCACCATTTTCTAACCTGTCCATCACAAGTCTGACGGCGTAGTTGGAGTGAAACGCCAAATTGGTGGAGTCTTTCAAAGCGTCAGGAAACCAAACTGTCATATTTCCCAAAGTGAACGCTCCAGAGAAGCATCAGTTTGAATCACAGCCGCTGTCAGCATCACAGAAAGCATCGCACTGCCTCTGCTGTCTGTTTAAATCCTGTAGCACGACACGATCCAATAACTTGTTAACCTTCAGTGTGTGTGCCGCTGTCTTGGCAGATCCAGCTTCACATATTCTGCATCTTTTAAAGCAAATGAAGTGCAAACTGCCCTGGAGCTGGATTCCTTCGTTCACCTTGGAGATTTAGTTTTTCCTGACTCTTGTAAAAGTGCTTGTCTGACCTTGTTGTGGTTCTTTCTGTGAGCTGCTTGTGTGGCTGTCTAATAAGGAAAACTAGAACTCTACTTCAATGAGTCTGTCTTCAGATACAAAGTTTAAAAAGCATTTCTGGTCTCTACTACAGGCTATAAATGGAGGCCATATGTTTCCATTTAAAGCCAGAGTCTGCAGAAAGTTCAGTCCATTATTTTCCAGACGAGCATTCACACCGAGTCCAGACGCATCAGAGCGTTTATTTTTCTGTTTCTGCAGTGAGGCAGCATGAGAAGATGCAGGTTGACGGACGTGGTTTGGATTCTGTGCC
>CM036555.1:21863666-21868666 GCA_020745685.1 Tautogolabrus adspersus
GAGGCGTCGATGTCACCTGAGTCTCACGAATTCCCAAAGTGCTCTAAGTGTGACCATTGAAACCTCACTGGGGAGTCTATCAGAGTAGTTAATTTTAGTGTTCAGAGCAGCAGATTGTTTCTGAGCCGTCCTCTGTGATAATGGGTGTCAGGAAACATCAGCTCGGCGGTTGAGTCATGGTCTCGGCGCCCACAGACGGCCGTTAAGATAATAGTGAGCTCAAATTGCTGCCTTGGGTGTCCTTACTCTACTCCTCGTCTCAGACTAGCCATCAGCTTTGACAATTTTATGACTTAACCACCATTTAAGCAGTGATGGACAATAGAAGATTAGAGTCTTTAAAGACGGAGTGTACGGAGACGCTCCAGCGTTTGTGTCCATGTTGGCTCAAAGGTCGGAGGTTAAAGCCAACATTTGGTGGAAAAGTTTCTCTAAAATTGAAAATCCATGTCATGGAAGTTCTAAAAAATTTGACTGGTCAATGTGTAAAATCCTGCAGTTCTTCAAGTGTCCACTAGAGGCTGGCTGCAGAAGCACAGGAAGTCACATACACACCCATTCTAAAAAGCCTGTTTCTACAGCAGACATTAACATGTTTACAGCCTGGTTCAAAAAACCAAATAGGTCTGATTATCTCATGTCTCGATCAGCACACACTGTACGGGGGGGGAATGTTTTGATGACTCATCAGTTTTGATTTGATGAAGGATAAGAGTTTTATTTAATAAGGGGCGTGACCGATCTGACTTTGAGCTGCCGTGGTTAAGCGGTTTGCAAGAGGCTTAAATCTCCGCTTCTTTACCTCTTGTTTGAAAGACTGAAAGTTTGATCGAGTCAGCGTTTCCAATATATCGTCAACAACATCGACGGCCGTTATTAAGAGTTCTAATCAGCATTTAAACCATCCTAAACATCATCATCATCATCATGAAGGTCGTAGGTGTTCATAAAGAGCTGGGTCTTTATCTTTCTCTTAAAGGTACAAAGGGACTCGAAGATCGAATGGAGTTTGGTAGTTTGTTCCACCACCGGGGGGCGACAGAGGAGAAGAGTCTAGTTAGCGTCTTAGGACCCTGTTGTGAAGGTTGGATCAGAGCTTAGTGGGCGGGAGGGAGTGTAGACCTGGATTATAGAGTTCAGGTCAGGAGGAGCCGTTTCTGTGGCTGTTTTGTAAGCGAGCAGCAGAGTTTTAAATTTGATGTGAGCAGTGACTGGGAGCCAGTGGAGGGAGATGAACAGCGGAGTGACATGTGCTGGTTTGGGGAGGATGAAGACGAGTCGCTCTGCTGCGTTCTGGATCATCTGCAGGGGTTTGATAGTGCATGTAGGACGACCTGCCACAGGGGAGCTGAAATAGTCAATGCGTGATATCAGAAGAGCCTGTACCAGAAGCTGTGCAGCATGCTCTGGGAATATACCAGACTACTGTCCTGGGCAGAGGTCTGTTTTCTCTGAGTCCACTTCTACTTAATATTGTGTTACATGTACAAAGGACAGGCACAAACAACACGCCGTTATAAACCGTAAACCCTCGATTACGTGTCTAAGTGAAGTAAATGACAGAGACAGAAAAAAGCTCTTTAATCACTTATTTATACGTCACGAAGGTTCAAAATCAACACAGTAAATAGAAGCAGAAAGCAAAAGTTCAAAATAAATCCCCCAAATCCCTCATTGTCCAATCACAACCCGGCCCAGAGTGTAAACAGGAAGGCGCCGCCGCATCACGACATCCAACAGAACCTCTAAAAATAACATTTTCAGCCGAGCGGGCAGCAAATGAGTCTAATCAGGTCGCTTATGAAGAGAAATTAAACTTTTCCAGGTGTGTTACGACACTTTGGTTTAAAGGTCGTTTCTGCTCGCCTGGAAAATGTTCCTCAGCTTTTATCGCTGCAGGGAAATCAAGGCCCCTGATTGGTTGGGCTGGCAGGGAGCCAAGCCAATCAGGCGGCCCCGGGCGATCTGATGGTCACTGTCCTCTGAGTCTCCTCTGCTCACACACACACAGATAAAGATGTTCCCCTCGTACGGTGAGACAGATTCTGAGTTTGTATCTCGACTGACGGCGTCTCATCTTCACCACGTTTTTCATCCCAGTGTGTGTGTTCTTCTGTCTTTGTGAGGACCGGTTGTTACCTGTACCCTGATGTGATGTTGTCGTTTAAGGCTCTGATGGTTAAAGGCCGTGTTCACGCACACCCAGCCAACGTCCTATTAAAGCATTTCTACATCACCTTCATTTGGACCACCTCGCTGACAGCCGCCGTTTGAATTGAACCACTTCACTGACACGGTCCGACAGAGCGGTTATTAAAACGTTCAAACCGGCTGCAGAAAGCCTGACAGGTGTGCTCTGCTGAACAAAAGAGGGGTCAGAGAAAAACCACTTCACCTTCTTCACATGTAGTCATTTTAAACTTTTAAACCAGAAAAGATTCTAAAGTCTAACATTTATCCACTCTATCGTTCAGAGACTTTGATTCACTCATGATTTCATTAAAGACCAAAACATTCAGGTTCAGGCTTTTAATCAGGTACTTCAGTTCTGCCAAAGAACTGCAGTTCCCCTAATGGCCACTAGAGGCTGGCTTCAAAAGTAAGTAATTCCCCATTCAGCCTCCTGTTAAAATGTCACAATCAGAATCCGCTTTATTGGCCCGGTATTCTGAGGGCGCACTCACACTCGACAATCCATACCGTGCCTAAGCACGCTTCACCCCTAAAGTCCAGTTCCTTTGACTCGTGTGAGTGCTCCGTACACTTCCTTGGTCCTGGCACGCTGGATGAGGTGTTCCTCAGCACGGTACAGTTCATGCACGAGCACAAGCACAAGCACGGGTACACAACGTGGATCGACTTCATTCAGGAGAAATCCCCGAGTGTTCTGTCTGTATCTGACTAACATGACTCACAATAAGACACACAGTCAGTAAAGTAGCTGTCATGTTCTCTGTGCTGTTCTCTGATGTGCAGACGCGGACTCAACCGTGCACGCGTCATGGTAACGTAAAGACATGCATGTGTTGTTTAACGACGTTATGTTCAAGAGGTCAACGTGCTCAGGCCGGTTAGTCCTGGAGCAGGGAGAGTGCAGGTCAGCGGGGGAATGAGGAGGGGGGACAATCGTGCTCCAGCACGGTACCGTACAACTTTGCTAGTGTGAGTGCGCCCTTACACACACACAGTCACGGCGGTGGGAGGTCCTTCAAAGCGACAGGCTTATTCCCAAACAAACGTCCAACGAGAGTCCTGGAACGCTTCTCAAAGTTCTTTTAAAAACGTCCATGAGGAGCGCGCTCCTCCCCTGAAGTTGAACCCTGATCATTCTCATGCTTCTAATGACTCTCTTTTCGACGCCCCCTGCAGGACATACTTCACATTTGAAGCTCCACTCTAAGAACAAACCCTGGGCTTGTTATTTATTCTGTGCAGCGCCCCCATATTATGTGGTGTAATGAACATTTGAGCCTGAAGCACAGCTGCTGTAGCTGTTTGTTGTTTGTGTGCTGCAGGTCTCCGTCTCTCTCGCTCGCTCGCTCGCTCTCGCTCTCTCTCTCCGAGGCTGCAGGTTGTCTGTGGGCTGAGGAGGCGTTTTAACATTCACAGTCTCTCCTCTGTTCTCTCCTCTGCTGTCTGCTGAATATGGAGCAGCTCTTATCTGAACGAGCTAAAGATAATTGGTGGACAAGTGGAGCTCGACCGCAGAGAGGAAGAGTGGGAGAGATGGATGAGGAGGGAGGAAGCAGGGGGACAAAAGTGTGAGTGTGAACGATAGTGAAAATAGGAGGCGCGCTGAGCGGACAGTAAGTGTTGGAGACAGGCAGACAGACCCCCCCGGGTGCTGCCCTGAAATGTGACACGCTGAGTCAAGGGAGACACCCAGAGAAGGAGCTGACAGTGAGCAGAGGGAGAGACATGTTCACATGTTCTGTTCAGGAGAAAGGAGGAAAGGAAATCTGTAATTTAACTCCATAATGAAAATCCTGAAAGTTTCAGAGCAGCGTTTAATCATCAGCGAGCAAACAGACGCTGCAGCAGGTCCTATGTTCATTTAAAAACCTGCATCAGTGAGTCAGGTTTGTAGGACACACAAGGCCGCCTGAATCACATCTGGACTGATGAAGAAACATCCTAAGAGAAGAAGCTGAGGCGTCGTCCAGACGTAGGCGGGTAGCTTTTTCTCAGCGTTTTGACCTTTCGTACTCAAACGGCGTTTTAGGTCACTGAAGACTCACCTTTGAGAAAGTTCAGGGTCCCCTTTAACTAAATGAAGCACTGGATAAAGATTCAGAAGAGACCGTTGATTTGGTTCATAAGAAGAGGAATAACGGCACAAACTTCCTCTGACGGCTTTCATACCTTTGACCCCGTGCTGAACGAGACGATGAGGGACTGAAGGATATGATTGGATAATACTCGCTCCTCGACCATCTCTGGATGGAAACATCAAAGAGAAAGAAAAACTTTGATACTTCATTGATTTACGGGTCACGCACACTGCGTGCACAGTCCTTCAGGGGTTAGTGGTCCAACAACCTTTACCATCTTTACATGGTTTCAAGAAAAACGTTCTTACGACAGCTCGTCTTTTTTGCACATGTGCAGAACGTCTTTCTACACGGTGGTCGAGCAGAGTCTGGTTTGTTCAGTTTCAGTTGATTGGTTCCTGTTGGTGCAATCAGAGTCGTCTTTTAATATCAATGTAGAAACATATCTTCATCTCGAAGTCGTTGGTTAGTGAACAGTTTGATCGTTTACAGAGAGCTGCTGTAACAAACTGTGCAGCATGCGTCCTGTTTCTGAAGCCCTCTGTCACATGTTTGGAAAGCTGCTGTGTAAATAAAGGAATCACCCGATGTGGGTTTGACTCACGCCTCCTGGACGGTTTCCCGTTAATGTTTTCCTTGGCAACAGAAGCTGTGAGTGTTTCCTGGAGACAGTGACGCCTCGGCTGCCAACTCGTCAGTTATTTTCTTCCATAAAAACAACTCATCATC
>CM036555.1:21871166-21883666 GCA_020745685.1 Tautogolabrus adspersus
TGTCCCCTTTCCCCCAGCCAGCCAATCAGTTCTGCTCTCTGAGCCTCAGTGAAGTGGGTAATGAGCTGTCAGCCAATCCCGCGCAGCCTGGGGAAGCGGGTGCCGGCACGTGATTGGACGCTGGCTCTGGGATTCTGTTTCCAAGGCGACTTCTGAATTCATGATGCATTACTTGAGCTGCCAATTATATCGCTGCTGTCACGCTCCGCCTCCTCGTGGCCGTGATTAGTCAGCCATGCCATGTGTACTTTTCTAAATGAGTTTGAACCAATTAGAGAGCCGGCGCTGATCAGTCACCGGTGCAGCGTTTCATTTCAGCGGTGAACCAAATGAAAAACAGTGAATATTGGTGGATGGATCCATTTTAGTGAACTGTGAATGTTCAGTTAGTGATTTTAACCAGCAGGTGTGTAGAGCACTTCACAGACTGACCCTCTGTCCTCCATGTGATGACAGCAGAGCCACAGATTTAACCCTTCAAACAGCTTCTCATAAAACAGATCTTCGTGACTCGCTGCTCGTTCAGGCTATCGTTAGCTTGTTCACGCTCGTTAACGTGTTAGCTCGTGCTCTGTCTGTCGCTCTGCTTCACGAACACACACACACACGCTCCTTTTACTCTGTGCCTGGCAGCACACACACACACACACACACCTCTCTCCTCTCCAGCTTGTTCTTTAACAGACTCGATGCACAGCGCAGAAACTGTTCCTGGATTTTGAACGTCCGACAGTCGAGCTCGAACATTTTAATCTCGTTAATGAAAACTGAACATCGATTTTGTCTCAGTTTTATTTATCAGAGTTCTATTTTTAGCTCCTCATCGTCTCGTCATTTATCGTTATAACTATTGTTAACGAATTGAGCACGTTCTCCTCCAGACGGACCGACCTTTGCTGTCAGTGCCTGATCTCTTCCTGACTTTAACCGTGGGGAGCGTCATTTGAAAATCTAATGTGGACTCTTTCTGGTAGGAGACGTCTGTTGGCACACTGCTCGCTGTCATGATGAACGTGTTCTCACTCTGTGTACATGGACACTCCGTCTCTGACTTAATAACTGTTAGGATCAACTTCTCCGATGTTTGATGAGTCAGACCTCCACACTGACGGCGTGCTGTCACTCTGACGGCTGCTGGTTGGATGATAGATCAGGTGTGAGCATCGGGGCAGCCTGACACTCAAAACATGGCGTGATGATGAATTATGGGTTACAGGGAAGCTGAGGCCTCGTCACAACAGGTCTTTGAATCTTTGCTCCCTGAGTCCAGGATTGGTTTTTAAGATTGTACAAGAGCCAGAACATAGCGTACCTGCTCCCTCCCACCCACTACGCTCTGCCAATGAACGGCGTCTGATCCAACCGTTATTGTTTGAGCTTCAGGGTGGTCGTGTCCTTGAAAGGCGTGTCCTACAGCTTTGCTCTGATACGTCAGCAGAACGTGATGTCAGGTTCTGGTCAACTCTCGACAAGTTCTCGTAACATCTCGTTCAGAGCAGCAGGAAACCACGTCAACACCTGAGAATGTTTAGGGTTTAGATGGTGACGTGATATGTGTTGAAAGATGGAGCAGCAGAATAGATCTCCTTTAAAGGATGAAAACACTGAATGATGATGAGGACAAACGAGGATCATCAGCAGACAGACGTGTGTGCGACTTTCAATCAGTCAATCTTTATGTGTATAGCTCCAGTTCATAACAAGTGTTATCTCCAGACGCTTTACAAAAGAGCACATGGGATAAGAAGCAGGAAGGACTTCTCCTTTGTATTCCTCACCTTCCTGTTGTCCACACTTCCTCGCCACTGAGGTGGAGGTCGGAGCAGGTTGTGCATGAATAAGGACGGCGGTGGTCTCTCTCCCTCCCTCTCTCTCTCTCCCTCTCTCTCTCTCTCTCTCTCTCTCTCTCTCTCTCCCCTCTCTCTCTCTCTCTCTCTCTCTCTCCCTCTCTCTCTCTCTCTCCCCTCTCTCTCTCTCTCTCTCTCTCTCTCTCCCTCTCTCTCTCTCTCTCCCTCCCTCTCTCTCTCTCTCTCTCTCTCTCTCCCCTCTCTCTCTCTCTCTCTCCCTCTCTCTCTCTCTCTCTCCCTCTCTCTCTCTCTCTCTCTCTCTCTCTCTCTCCCCTCTCTCTCTCTCTCTCTCTCTCTCTCCCTCTCTCTCTCTCTCCCTCCCTCTCTCTCTCTCTCTCTCCCCCCCACGTCGCTAAACTTGATCTCAATCAGTGAAACAAGTTCCACTTTTCTCTCTCCACTCCTGCAGTAATAGAATCAGCTGCGGTTTGATTCCCTGACTTTCATTAAATCAAACTTCCTGTTTGATAATCTTGTCTTCATATTTTCAGAACTTTATATTCACCGTCACAATGCATCTTGAGACTCAGCGCTCCTGTGGCTTATTTCTCTCCTGCAGCTTCATCAGATTGCGTTCCTGCTAAAGCTTCACTGATACGTCTGTTTCCTTCTTTCCGTGCGTTCTGTGTGATTAATACTGTAAACCAAAGTGTGTCCCTTCATGGATTAGATTAACATGTTAATGTAGCCCTCCTATACATTCTGCTGCTTTAATTAAACAGGAGTGTTTGAAGAATTCACGCTTCAGGCAGCTCTCAGTTACAGGGAACATTTAGCACAGTAGGTCTATAGTAACGCAGTCATTGTGCTTCAGAGATGCATGCTGGGTAAAAAAGGAAGGAAGGCGGTCAACCTTTGAGAGTTGCATCTTAACCACAGACTGTAAATATAACTGGATGAAGCCTGAGTGACGTGACTCGTCTGCTCCTGCAGGGGGCGCTGGAGTCCCATCGATGGCGGTCTCCATGCTGGAAATGCTGTCTCAGCCTAACTTTCAGTCAACCTAACGACAGGCTGAGAGCTGGAGCTGAGGCGGGTTTTAAGCCTCCTGACAAACTGTTACACCGCGCCCACCTGTCAATCAGGTCAGCTACACGCCTTATTGTGAATAACTCTTATCCTTCATCAAATCAAAACTGATGAGTCATCAAAACATTCACCCCCCGTACAGTGTGTGCTGATCGAGACATGAGCTAATCAGACCTGTTTGGTTTTTTGAACCAGGCTGTACACAACATGTTCACGCCTGACTGAGTATCCGACTGAGCCGAGTTTCAACACTGATATCAAACAGCTGAGTCAGCGTTCACTAAGTGATGGGTCAGTTAGGACCACAGATCTGGATCAGTTACCTGGAAGCTCTTAATGTTTCATAAAACCTTAAAAAAGATGTAGAGACAGACAACCAGCCACATTCACACCTACGGACAATTTAGAGTCACCAGTGAACCTAACGAGGATGTCTTTGGACTGTGGGAGGAAGCCGGAGTACCCGGAGAGAACCCACTTTACTTACTGATAAATATTGACCATCAGGGTATCCGGACACCCACCGATCTTTTCTAATCTTCACTGAGAATACCGTAATGAATGTAAAAAACAACAGACATGGCATGTGTGTGTGTGTGTGTGTGCGTGTGCGTGTGCGTGCGCGTGCGCGTGCGCGTGCGCGTGTGCGTGTGTGTGTGTGTGTGTGTGTTTCTCTACATCCAGAGAGTGACGGATCACTTCATGACTGACAGCTGTCAGACTGCAGGTTGTCGTCGTCAGCTGTGATGAGTGACATTTTCAGGCTGAATGTGCTCTGTGTGGAGACTCTGAAACAAAAATGTGCAAACCTCTGAGTGTTGCCTCCAGGTTTCTTTTCCCCTTTAAGAACAGACTCGTCACTCAGGTGGATTTATCTTGAATTTCTATTCACACCATATAACATAGCAACCACCTCATACTGTGTTTTTACCCATTAACTGTATAACAGCAGAGAATGAATACACCCATGAGTTTGAGGACTAATATTAAGGTGCAGCCAGTATGTCCTCCTTCTAACTTTAGATTCTGGTCCTGAATGGTCTGGATTTGTTTGGACCAGAGAAGGTAGGCGGTTTTAAGGCCCCCCCACACGGCCGTTTTGGACGCCCCTCGGTTTGCCAGATATGAGAGCAGTTATCAGGTCAAACCAACAGGTGTTGCAGCGATGGAAGCGGGCAAGAGAACTGGTTCAGATATAAGTGATTGTACCCGACCTAAAAAGCCTCTGCATGTTTCTAATAAGCTCCACGAGCAGAAACGTGCTCAAACTAGGATCAATATTGGAGATGCTTTTGAAAAATGGAGAGAGGTTAGAACGCAGAAAGGTTTACAGAGCGATGCAGAGCTGGATAAACACTGAAGCTTCAGTGTCCACCACATGGTGACCTGCGTGAGCATCCACTCTAGAGAGGAGGGGGGGGGGGGAGACAGCTCTCTGTAAGGTTTAGAATTTGGACTGCAGTACCCATTTTAAACACTAGGGGTCAGGGTTACATACTGCTCCTTTAACTTTATGATTATTTTTTTGCCTGGATTCTGTTTTGAAGTGAGTGAATGTTGCCACCCTGAAGTTACTCATTGGTTTGTGGACTGATGTTTTGACGCCTTACGTTTGGTATATTTGCCATCGCCATCTTGGTCCTGGAGCCCAAATGACCATAAAATGATGTAAACTATTTGAGGCTGTGGCCTACAAAAAAGACTTTTACTATAAACAAAGACAAACAAACAGCTGACTGTGAACCTGAACGGTTTGGACCTTTGTCACATTTCATTTTCAGAAAATCCACTTTTTCTTGGAGACGTGATGTTTTCCGTATCTTCAACTTTTCTTGTTTGTTTGCTTTCATACTTCTTCCAATCCTTACTTCATAGAGCAAAAACTTCAAAAAGGAAAGTCTTACAGCAGTGAAGACTCTTCAGTTTGTTGTAGTTCAGACCCGAGTGAGTAAACTTTGACTTCTGTGACTCTGACGGAGGTCGTGGAGCGGAAATACCAAAGATTCTGTTTTTAAATTTGCATAACGACCTTTTTACTGCAGATACATCTCTTCATCTCTTCTTCTGTTTGTCTCCTCGACTGTTATTCTCTTCTTCTTCGTCTTCTTCTCTTCATCTCTTCTTCTTCCTGCAAAACAATCAGCGTTTTTGTTCAAGTGAGAAAGCTCATTTTCACCTCCTCACCTCGTCTTTCCTCTCCGCCTCTTCTTTTAATCAAGTTCCTTCTCTGAAAAGAAAACCCATTTCCTGCCCCTGAACCTTTGATTCACTTTTAACAGCTCAACCTTTGGACTGAATAAAAGGCAGACGTCCACATTAACTCTTCACCTCCACTTTTTAGCTCTGGTTTTAGTCTCCATCAGCTCCTGAGGGGAGTGTTTGACTCTTTAGCTTCAGATGTTAACAGTGAGATTTAAAGTGTGTGTGCTGGTTAGAGGGAGAGTACAGTGACTGAACGAGGGAGTAAATGTGCCAGAAAGCTAAAAATAGGAAGTGAAAGAGGCTGAACAGGCTCCACGGAGCTGCAGAGTCGAGATTATTTCTCTCACTTTTTCTTTGGTGTTCTGTGTTAAACGTTACACTCAGTGTTTGCTGGTACAGTATGAGTCCATAGTTCTGACATCTTTGAATACTTGTTATAAATTGGTTGGATTACATTCTCAGCAGAAAGAGATGATGTAGGAGCTCTTTGCAGCAGAATCATCACGACTTTTTATGCAGATTTCCACCATAAATTTTCCAACTTCAGGCAAAAAAAACCGACACAGGGCTCAGGTGTGTCTCACTTGCTGACTGCAGGCGACGTTAGAAGTTATTCCTGCATCACTTGAAGCATCATGGGATCATGTTTTCTGCACCGTCAGGGTTACAAAGGCTCAGAATGTCCCGTCATCATCATGGACCCTCAGAGAGTCTGCAGTCATGTTAGCAGCTCTCTGAGGGTCCTTTGAGCTGAATGCTAACGTCAGCATGCTAACATGGAATGCTAACATTACACAGGTGTAATGTTTATAATGTTAACGATGTAATATTAAACTCAAGAGAATCATTAGTTTAACAGCACGACGTTGACTGGAAACAAAAACCTTTGGTAGCCAACATAACGTCCCGGTTGGTTGCTAAGCAACAGATTCTCTCCCCTCAAAGGTTGTTGTTTTGGCTGACATCATTTTGGTTTGATGGACAGAAAAGGAACCATATCGGGGCACCTGTAGCCTGGTAGTTAGTGCGCTCCATGTACAGAGGCTGTTTTATTCTCAGCGCATAAACGCTTCATGCAAACGCTCCTGAGCGCACAGCCAGCCGTTTACTGCCAGGAGCAAAACGCCAGGTGGACACGGGGCCTTACTTTACTTTGTTGACTTCCTCATCGCTGTGAAAAATCTTCTTCACTGATGGTAAAATATTTCAGCCTCTCTTCTCCATCACTTTTCTTAAAGTTTTGTGGCTCAGATGAATCCTTCTTTCTCTTTCTCCGTCTTCGTTCCACTCCATCACTACCATCTTCCTCGATGCCTTCCATCATCGTCTCGTCTCTCTCTCGTATATGCAGAAGTATGTAGAGTTCTGTCTGAAGCCTCCATATATCCATGTTGTGGGGATAAAAGGATTCTTTGGCAGGTTGTTAAAATGACTCATGAGTTTAATTTTAACCTAAAATGGGATCTGCTCCGGTGCCGGCAGCCATTCTGACGGAGCCTCACTGGCTTCTTCTTTTTAATGGGGGGATTCTGGCTGAATGAAAGTGAGACTTTATTGATGGAGGAACACATTCGCCACGCTGTTGAAAAGCCTTAATGTGTTGTTTTGTGTTGTTGTTGTTTTCAGACTTGTTGGCGGTGCCCAAACATCCGTACGCCGCTATGGAGAACTGGGGGCTGAGCGTCTTCGTGGAGCAGAAGATCCTGTTGGACGCCGAGGTTTCGTCGTTGTCTTATCAGATGGAGCTGACCATGGTGGTCGTCCATGAAATCTGCCACCAGGTAGGGAAACATGACTACTTCCTCCCACCATGGACGACTTTGAGATGATTCCCAGAAGCCTGAAGTCTGAGACACTCTTACATCTAAACACTTTAAGACTCAAAGACAGTGTAACTAGTATTTTACAAAAATACAACTAGATTATTTTTGAGATTATTACAAACGAAGAATCGAGCAGTAACACAAGCTTGTGTGTGAAATTTGGAAGACGGTCCTTAACGCAGCGTCATTAAGTCCAGCAGGGGGCGCTGTATGGTGAGACCAAAGACTGTAAATATGAATGCTTAAAGCCTGAGTGACGTCACCCGTCTGTTCCTGCAGGGGGCGCTGGAGTCCCATCGATGGCGGTCTCCATGCTGGAAATGCTGTCTCAGTCTAACTTTCAGTCAACCTAACGACAGGCTGAGAGCTGGAGCTGAGGCGGGTTTTTAAGCCTCCTGACAAACCGTTACACCGCGCCCACCTGTCAATCAGGTCAGCTACACGCCTTATTGTGAATAACTCTTATCCTTCATCAAATCAAAACTGATGAGTCATCAAAACATTCACCCCCCGTACAGTGTGTGCTGATCGAGACATGAGCTAATCAGACCTGTTTGGTTTTTTGAACCAGGCTGTAAACATGTTAATGTCTGCTGTAAAAACAGGCTTTTTAGAATGGGTGTGTATGTGACTTCCTGTGCTTCTGCAGCCAGCCTCTAGTGGACACTCGAGGAACTGCAGGATTGTCACTTTAGCATCTGCTTCCTTTTTCAACACCGGAGGTTGCTGCTTGTGTCAGACATGCAGACTGCAAGCTGGTAACATCTGCTCCAGAAAGGTCCTCTGACATTCCCCCTCGTAGTTCTCCGGGGTCGTGGATATGAGCTCACCAAGTTACTCGGGATTTCTCCTGTCCTCCAATTTCAGCAGAAGTTTTTCTCCATTTCTCTTTTGGACCTGTTGAGTCTCCTTCTGCAGAAGGTCTTAACAGAAGGTCATAACTTTGGAAAATCATTGAAGTAAGTGGATCTCAAACTGTTGGAAATGGAGTCGCTTCAAGAGAGGCCGGGCTGAAGGTGCAGGGATGGGATTTAAACGCTCCGGTAAATCAAATGTTTTATTTACATAGTTCCAGTAAATTAATTGTATTATCCTCTGAGGGGACGGCATAAATGGAGCAGCACTGATTTAAGTAAACTTCCTCTCAGCAGCTAAAGTCTTGGATGGACTAATTGGACACAGTCACCGCTGGAATGGGCCAAAAACATCTCTGGTCAAACTTTACTGAAGGAAAATTAATTTAGAAAAACTCGACGTGTATAAAATAGAAACGCTAACGTATTCTGTGGAGCTGGAGTTTCTGATTCGCTCTCGCTGTGAGTGAAAGTGTTTCATGTTAAATGAGACTTTGCTTAGGGTTTAATTAACACAGATCCAGCATGCCAACATCCTGCCTGTTCCACAGCAACAAGGGGAAGAAAACATGCTAATAGAGACAGTGAGCGCAAACAGGCGCCTGTGTGATGTCTAATCCGTCTCAGCCGATGATCAATCAGCAGCAGGTGGGGAAGCTGCTGTGGGTTTTATTTCTTAACATCCTGTAAGTGTTGGCACAGACGGTACGGTACCTCTTCATTAGGAGTCAGCAGTTTGATGTGTTTCTTAGTCTGCATTGTTGCTGCTGGCAGGTCTGTGATTGTGTTAACGTGCCGAACAAGCCGTCAGGTTGGCAGGTCAGAATAAGTTTAAGTGACGTGTTTGTACGGCTCGTCTTTTAGGACAAAAACCAGCTTCATAAAAATGTGACGTTCTCAGCTGACAAACACATGAACTGGGCTGATCCCTGCTCGATCACATGTTTGACAATGTGTAGCCACAATGAGGCTACAGGATACACTCACACTGAATGAATGTGTGTAGTAGCAGTCCTCCTGGTCCAAGTATTGTACTCTAAAACTCAAAATGCTGATCTCTGTGGGAGCCTGTCAGTCGTCAGAAACAAGAACTCTTAGTGTATGTACTTTGATTGGGCGCATTAACCCCAAAGGATAACACTGCAGCCATTACAGCCTGTTTGATGGCTGCAGGCTGAAGAAACTACTGGAGCAGGTCTGAAAGTTCCTATAATGAATTAATGAAAGTCTCTTACATGTTTAAAGAGAGAGACGGGGGGTAAACATCATGGAGCATTTTCATCATAACCAACACGGATGTTTATGAAGGAATCAATGAATTATTTCAGTTTCTCATTCTTGCTGCAGGAGATCTCTGTACATGATGGAAATGTGCCACTAAAAATACTCTGTTGCACTCAAAACATTTCTCAGGTGGGGTTTCTGCCCGGCATGTGTTTTCATGAGAGCACTATGAACCTCAGAACTGTATTATTATTACAATATCTTTATTTAAAGGCTTCGACAGCCGGGGAAGAAATGAGCAGTATTTGTATACCTGTCTGAGAGCTTTCTAGGAGTGCTTATTTGATTTCCTGACATCGTGATCACTCTGAACACGATGCTATTCAGGATTCAGCTCTCAGGTTTTGCACATCACCCCCTCCGCGTGTGTAGGCTTGTCAAAACAGCAGCACGGAGCTTTAAATAATGTTGTAAAAAATGAGGTAAAAAGATGCACCTGCAGCAGCTAAATCTGTGGATGGTATGTTATCTGTTACTGAGCCTGAACCTGCAGCTGTTTAATCTCTGAAGCTCTTTCACATTCAGCTGCATGTTATTTTAAATGTAAATAGTAAACCTAGACGTGAGCTCTGAGGGCGGAAAGAGCAGACTTTTCCTTTAACTGATGCAAATGATCCAGTTATAAACAGAATGAACGTGACAGACGTCAAAACAGCTTCAACGGCAAAACCAATGAGCTGTGTGTGTGTGTGTGTGTGTGTGTGTGTGTGTGTGTGTGTGTGTGTGTGTGTGTGTGCGTGTGTGTGTGTGTGTGTGTTTGTATGTAAGAATCTCCTCAGGCAACAACAACAGCAGAGGAGATGATCCTGTTTTTACAGTACGACATGGAATACGTGACAAGCAGACAAACGCGATGATGCAGAAGAAAACTTAAATGTTTCAGTCAGAAGAGAGAAAGAAAGAGGCATCGTGAGCGAGCAGAGGGCTTAAACATTACAGACAACGAGAAGAAGAGAAAGAGAGACGAGGAAAACTTTGAGGACGGGAAGACAAAACAGTGAAAGAGGGAAAGAACAGAGGCGACATTTATTAAAGGAGAATAAAAGATGAACAAGGACAGAAAGAGAACACAGGAGTAAAATTCTGGTTTCCAAAATCAGTTCTGTATTACACAGCTCATTGTTGGAGCATCCAAACCATTTTCTTCTTCACTCTGGATTTATAGAGCTTGATAGATTTGGAGCTCGGTGAAGACGTCCTTTCCTTCAGCTGCCATGAACCGCCAGCTTGTTCCTTTTTATCAAATTATTATTTGATGTTTTTGGTGAACAGTGCGCCGGCACTGGTTGTTGACAGTTACACAGTGCGACGAGCACAACTCCGTCGGTGCAGAGTCGAAATGCGTGAACGAGCTTATCCACGGTGGGGCCGCCATGAACCGCAGTTATACTGTAGTTAGCCACACATGTAGAAGGTGGATGAAAGTTCTGGGAGTTGTAGTTTTCTCCCAGGCATCACCAAGCATAAAAACCAACAACAATAAACATAGCTGCAGCACCTCCTGTTCACAACCAGCTCTCATATAGAAGACCATATAACCATATGTCCTCATCTGGGGTGTACCCCAAGGCTCTGTTCTGGGTTCTAGCTCTTTGTCCTCTCCATGCAACCCTCTGGACGATAGCAAGTTCATTTATGTATGTTTCCAGCAGATGAACCATAATGAACTCGCGCCTACTGTATGTTGTTTTATTAAATGTCTTCAAGGCGATAACAACTACCTTTACAATCGTCTTAATAAGACATTACTGGTACATTAAATAAGCTTTCTAGGTGCATTGCTTTTTGCCACCATGTTTCAGATGTTTTGTGTGAATCCAATTTTATGTCCCATCAATTCAAAATCCAATCCAAGATCTGTGTTATCACTTTAAGAGAGCCCTGCAGGCTTCTGCCCACGCCAGAGATATACTGCAGCTCCGTCTCATCACTAAATCTCTGGATGGTTGTTCGTCCCTGCAGGCTTTAAACAGTCTGACCTTTAGATTTGTGTCTCCTAAACTCTGAAACTCTCTCACTTTGGACTAAAGATCTTTGGACAACACCAAAAAGTTTTGCTTGGTGTTATCTATGTTGAAAAAGAAAGGAACAAGCCTAAAGTGTTGTCAAACAGTTTGACACACAAACTGCAGGGTGGGGGGTCTGAGGGGGGGGATGAAGCAAAAAGTGAGACACTCTGTCAGATGGAAAAAGCAGGCCATGCCTGTGAATGGAAATAAAAGGAAGTTTGTAGATATATGTTGTACTAGTTTTTAGGTGATTAACAACTAAGTGGACAGTCTGTTCAGCTCAGTGGGTAGAGCAGCCTAACCCTAAAGTCTTCGCTGCACTGGCCGCAGGTTTAACTCCCAATCCTAACACTCTCTCTCTCCACATTTCCAGTCTCTATGGAAACGAATGTTAGCTTGGAAGACGCTGATTGCTAGCTGTTTGGGTAATGTTGTTTTAAATGTAATATATGTTATAGATTCCTTTTCAGGTGCTGATCAATCAGAAATATACTGCAACAGGACATTATCTTTAATAACACAATTTCAGATTCCCAGTATAAAGGACCATTGTAGATACATGTTCTCATATCTGCATGAAAAGACACAACGGCAAAATGTCAGCCACCTGCTCTGAATTATCTTTGCATTCTCTGGCATTTGGATTTCCTTTCATTGGAAACACAAACCAAGAGGAACACAGGAAACAAAGATTTGTCAATAGATGTATATCGAATGCATTTTGATTTATGGAGTCATTTTGGTTTTATACGTTAAGGTCCTAAAATATTCAATCTGCAAAGTTTCTGCCCTCACCTAAATTTAATCTTGGGGATTGAAATTCCATCGATGAGTGGTCCTATTTTTAATCTTTGGACCTCCCAAGTGAACTTCCTTACACCTCCAATATTTTACAGCAGAAGAAAATATAACAGCATGTCTTCAAACAAGTGGAAATACAACCACACGTTCTGGAGAGCTAGACAAACTACAGGTAAGGAAAGAAATATGTGTTTTGAATTTGGATATGCTAGCCCTTTAGTGCCCTTACCAGCCGAAGCAGTCGAGTAATCACAGTGTTGTGTGGGATCATTGTGATGATGAAAATGAAAAGGTTCAGAGCTGACTGAACAATGCGTCGCTCTCATTTCCTGCTGGAAGTGTTCTCATCTCTGTGTGGCTGAACGTCACCTCCAGGCAGCACACTGTTTTATTAACAGTATTAAACCTCAGACTCTGATGCTTCACTGTATATAAAGTCATGAATATTATTCAGTATATCCTTAAAAAAGTTATTATATGTTTTTGTTTTGTTCTAACTTACTTTCTCTTTTGTTTTGGTCCCTTTGTGCATCACTGTTCATCGAGTTTAGAGGAGGAAGAAAGGGAAAATGATAAGTCATGTTTTGTCTGCTGCCGCACTCCATTTCATTCTGAAGCCATTATTCTGCCACACACACACGCACGCACACA
>CM036555.1:21886166-21891166 GCA_020745685.1 Tautogolabrus adspersus
GTCTTACCACACAGAGAAAAATGCTCTGTTTCAAATGTTCTCAGTTTGTGACATCACAAGCTGGATTCTGGTAAAAAAAAATACAATTTTTTCCCCTGGTATCTCCACCCATGGACTCCACCCCCAGCCTAGAGCAAAACTTTTGCACAGGTCCGCCATTTTATTCTCGCTACAGAGGACTGATGTCTACGGGGAAAACTCAGGGGGGGTCATTGCATTTAAAGAGACACACACACCAAAACGGAGCGTTCTGAGAGAGCTGGTTTCTACAGGGTCACAAACCTCCTCTGGTGCTTGATTCATGTTATATTTTAAAGCACAGCTCAGATGTTTCATTTAGACCACAGGGGACTGTTTGAGAAGCTGGAGAAGGGGGAGAATATGTCCTCTTTAACTTATGGTACATTGATGGTCATTCAAAAGACACATGGCAAACCTCCTTTTGGATTGTCCACAGGTTGTTGGTTTGAGGCTCATTATTGTTACAGTAAAATTAAGTAGTGAAAATGTATTTAGTCTGTGTGATGGCGGCGCAGGGGGGGTGTTCGAATGTGTCTGAACATTACCATGTCATGTTCTAAATGTATTCAAAGTAGTTTTTTTTGAGTGACAGCATTAGTCTGTGATCTATAATGCCTCGCCTGTGCAGCACTTTGGTTTTAAACGTGCTATACCAATAAACCTGACTTGACTTATTTCTGTCAGCTGATTTTCATGAATGTCTATGCATTGCTACCCCACATACAGGAATGTGTTTGCGTAGTTCATTCCTATCAGCTGTCTGTTAATTAAAACAGACAAAGAAAACACTTGGAAGAGATTCAGGAAAACAGATTTACTCTCTTAATCAGTTGATCTCTCTCATTAAATCAGCCATATGCAGGAGAAACCAGCTCAGTGTGTATTCTGGCCGACTGACAGCAGTGTCAGGGGCATTCAACACATACAGGCATATTTGTATCACTGCATTGTGGGGATTTCCCATTGGAGGTACGCCATCTCATTTAATTACATCTTTGCTCAAACCACCTGAAGACCACAGATGTGACCACAGATGCATATTAATCCAACAAGTTCCAGCTCAGTGTGTTACTTACTAAAAAACTTTGGTAAATTCTTTATGATAATGTGACCCACTCTCACTCCAAACACCAGGTTCCCATGGTCAGACTTGGTATCCAGAAACCAAAAACTGGTGAACAAAAAATGACCAATGTGTGTGAATAGGAACCATTTACCAAGTGCATGCAGTAGGTGTTCATAAAAGAGGTGGCTCTTACTGGGAGCTGGGAATCTTCACCAACAGATCATTAAGGAGGCATCTGATGTCTCCATCACAGTCTCTCTCTTTGAAAGTCAGAGGTGAAGATGGCTGACAGACCAGCAAGTGAGATGTTCTTCTAATTATGTGTAACAGGGATCCTGCTGATATGTAAAAGGAGGGGATGACTGCCAGTCATCTGTTCTCAGCCCACTGGAAACACTCTTCCAAACCTATTGTTATTGGTGTACCTGACAGATCTCCAACAGCTTTGAAGTCGTCTTCGTATCTTGAAGGCTGATGATTTCAGTTGTTATGGGCTACAGCTCCTATAGAAGATGATAAAACACTGTCCATGAAAATATTCAAGTTTGTGCAATAACAAATCACAATTTAAACAAAGAAAACAATAGTCATTTATCCCTGTAGTTTCAAACCTGCAGCTAATCTTTATGTATAGTGTTAGTCCACACTTTTAAATTTCATCTGAACACGTTTAACAAACTGAAATTGTCAAAGTGAAAGCCAAAATGGCCGAGGCGTTCTGAGCGTGCTCCACAGTTCCCACGCCAGCCTGTGACCTGGAGGTCGAACAGCATAACTGAGTCAAAGGAAGTTCCTAAAGATCAATAATAAATGAAACAGCTGAGTCAGTAGTTTCTTTTAAATCCCTTCTTAAGACACACTTTTAACGACACGCCTTACCTGAATTTAGCTGAATTTTACTTTTTAGATTTTCTATAAAATAATTTATGGACAATACGGACTAGAGCTCCTCGTACTGGTTTGGGGCTCGTCCAGTTGAGAGTAATTTACAGTAGTTTTTGTTTTTGTTTAAATAGTTATGTTTGATTGAATCCCGGTGTCTGTGTTTGCAGGGGGTTTCCCAGGTTGAAATCGGGACGTAAGTGGTACATATTGTTACTGGGATTGTCTGTTTGATTGACGTTTTGTGATTGGTGTCTCGTTCAGTGTAATCAGGTCACAGAGGCACCTGGAGCGTTTTGAGCAGTTTCAGTCCTGGAGAGTGAAGTTGGAGCGTTGTTTGTTATGGATGCACGTGAAGGCGAGTGTAACCACGCTGGGTTTTGAGCATTTCTGAGCTAAAGCTATATTCCACTGGCTATGCTTTAGAAGTTAATCAGTAGGAGTGTTATCTTATCTTATTTTTCCTCCAGAGTTGGAAAATAACCAAATATGACTTTTAGGATCGCATGGACCTCAAATATGGAGACTTTTATCTTGATTGCTGTTAATCCACAATGAAGCTTTAAAAAAGAGTTTTCAGGGTGTGTTGGTGGATGATTAGCATTTTTGACACCTTTGAATAATTGTCCGGTAGCGATGCATTAATTATGTTGATGTGTGACCTTCGTATTTTCTTCACTGTAACAAAAACACGGAGCGGTGACAGCCTTCACACTTCACGCTTTCTGTTTGAGCTCATCTTAATAAACCTGCTACAATGATGAATGAGCGGACGGGCCACGCCGTGTCTTTGGATTGTGGTCATGAATACGAGCCGTTTCGGAGCATTAGATGGTTTATTATGACAATGACTAGAAGGAGGTTCCACTGTTGGGCCGTGCGAGTCACTAACTCGACTCCACGCTTCCTGCTCAGGGAAGTCAAAGAACATGTGGAGTAAAAAGGAAAGTCAAACATTTCCATTTACACCTGGTCCTCACAAAGATAGCAGAGTGTCTGTTGGAGCTGTCAGGCTGTATATTTCTCTCTGCAGTGTTTTGGTTCAAAGTGGATAATTTATTACTGCAGGCTGTGTTTGCATCGAGTTCATTAGAATACAAGGAGCCATAAATCATCTCATTGTTCTCCCGCTCTCTCTCTCCAGTGTTGCTTCACCCCATCTTCTCTTTGTTTTTATCTTATATTTCACTCGCGCTGATGCTCAGCTCTCCTTCCATCAGTTCGAGATTATTTCCTCCGTCTCCACTTGTTTGCAGTCTGCGTTGACCCGAGAGCGTCCTCACTGTCAGCTGTGGCTCTGCTGAACTGAGAGGTCAGAAAAAAGTTTTCAGAGTCCAGGCTCTACTTTTTGTTTTTGTCCTCTTAAACACGTTAAAGCATTGAACTCGCGATAAGTCTGTCAGGAGAACTTTAATGAAATATTGAAAATCTGTACACTTGTAATGCTTTATTATGTCAAAGTCTCTGCAGAGGAAGAAGGAATAAGTCAGGCCGAGTCGACCTGCAGATAAATCTGTGTTAGTGAGAATGTATCGATTGTTAGGAGTTATGAGGAAACAGGACGACGGCCTCCATGAGGCTCTAAACACCGAAGAGAGTGAACCAGAAGCACGGCTTACCTAATTTATGCTAACGTGCTAAAATGTTTTATGAGCTTGTAGCATCAAGCCCAGGGTTAGAAGCTTTAATCTCAAAGTACCGCTGTGTTGTTTGCACTATGTAAACATTAGGTAATCTGATTTTTATCATTTCATAATTTTCACATCCATCAGCGACTGAAAAGTCAAAAAAATGCTCCAAATCTGGATATTTCAAAGTAAAACATTTTTTTATTAAACAAATTAGCTTCAGTCAGACAAAATCTGATTTGCATTCAAGCACTTCCTAAGATGAGATAAACCTTTATTCATTCATTTACAGTGTTAGAGCAGCAAAGAGCGAGGAGAGGCAGAAAAGAGAACACATTGAAATAAATCATGGAGGAGCAGAAACAGAGCTGCAGTTGTTACAGATGAAGTCTGAACACTCACAGCATGAAGTTGAACATGTTATTGCACATAAGGATCAGAGGATATTGTAGGTATTGTAACATGGTATTATTGCACGAGTGTTTGGAGTGAATTGCGTCCAGCTTGTGTATTTGTGATCCATTGGGAGCAGGCTGCAGTAGGGAGGACGGAGTGTCTGAGCCCCTGAATGGCCCGGTGAATGGCCTCCCAGGATATGTTTGAAATTAGCGTATGCAAATAGTTGTGTTAGCGCTAGCCTCCTGGCTAACATTAGCTCCCTCTGTCCCCTGTCTAACGTTACACAAAAAAACGTTATGAGCATTTTAAGAAGAGGGGGTCTACTTTTTACTGAACAAACAGTAACTAAAATGTGTGTTTTTAATGGTGAGTATTTAGGTGTAAAATAAAATGTGGTCATTGTTGCTTAAATTAGGATGAGCCGTGTTTTTGCTGACCTCCATTGACCCTCCTTTTGTAACTGGGCCCCAGAAAGCTTTCCCCTTTATCCCCCTTTAAGGACCTGCAGTATCTGTCCTTCACACACCGCAGGTGAAGAAGACTGTCGCTGGAGGAGCTGCCCAGTGCTGTTACTGCACCATGCAGGGAAACCAGCAGGACATACAGTTATTGTAATGCTCTCTAGCTGAAGGTTATGTAAATGAGCTAACGGTTATTTCAGATAGAGACACGTTGCTTAGTGCTGAAAGTGTGTGACGAGTGTGTCCAGGTAGATTATCACTTTGGCTTTCTGCACCACACGCTCCTTACACTCATAGTCATGCATGTTAGAAGTTAGGCTGACGTGTCTGGAGCATCCCTGCAGCTCTGAAGGTTCAGTAAAAACAGCCAAATGCTAATCTTCCTTGTGCATCCTCAGCTCATAATATAGTATGCTAACGTATAACCAGAACAAACTCAGAGCACGCTGTGGGTTGATGGGAATGTCCTTTCTCGGTCATAAAGCAGAGGAGAAACCTGCTGGTGGAACAGTAACCTGTACCCATAAATATTTACGGAGGTGT
>CM036555.1:21896166-21901166 GCA_020745685.1 Tautogolabrus adspersus
TCAGCTACCTAAACCAGCGAGTTGCCATCTTAGCTTTGCTTCAACTCGATGCAGAGACGTGTTAAAGCTCCTTGCAGTTATTGAGCTTATGAAGCGCTTTTACACCGCAGGTCACAGCTACACATTCACTCACTGATGGTAGAGGCTGCTGAGTAAAGAGTCCATCAGTATTAACTCATCCATTCATACACATTCACTCACTGATGGTAGAGGCTGCTGAGTAAAGAGACCATCAGTATTAACTCATCCATTCATACACATTCACACACTGATGGTAGAGGCTGCTGAGTAAAGAGACCATCAGTATTAACTCATCCATTCATACACATTTATACACTGATGGTAGAGGCTGCTGAGTAAAGAGACCATCAGTATTAACTCATCCATTCATACACATTCACTCACTGATGGTAGAGGCTGCTGAGTAAAGAGTCCATCAGTATTAACTCATCCATTCATACACATTCACACACTGATGGTAGAGGCTGCTGAGTAAAGAGACCATCAGTATTAACTCATCCATTCATACACATTCACACACTGATGGTAGAGGCTGCTGAGTAAAGAGACCATCAGTATTAACTCATCCATTCATACACATTCACACACTGATGGTAGAGGCTGCTGAGTAAAGAGTCCATCAGTATTAACTCATCCATTCATACACATTCACTCACTGATGGTAGAGGCTGCTGAGTAAAGAGTCCATCAGTATTAACTCATCCATTCATACACATTCACACACTGATGGTAGAGGCTGCTGAGTAAAGAGACCATCAGTATTAACTCATCCATTCATACACATTCACTCACTGATGGTAGAGACTGCTGAGTAAAGAGACCATCAGTATTAACTCATCCATTCATACACATTCACACACTGATGGTAGAGACTGCTGAGTAAAGAGACCATCAGTATTAACTCATCCATTCATACACATTCACTCACTGATGGTAGAGACTGCTGAGTAAAGAGACCATCAGTATTAACTCATCCATTCATACACATTCACTCACTGATGGTAGAGGCTGCTGAGTAAAGAGTCCATCAGTATTAACTCATTTATTCATACACATTCACTCACTGATGGTAGAGGCTGCTGAGTAAAGAGTCCATCAGTATTAACTCATTTATTCATACACATTCACACACTGATGGTAGAGGCTGCTGAGTAAAGAGTCCATCAGTATTAACTCATCCATTCATACACATTCACACACTGATGGTAGAGGCTGCTGAGTAAAGAGTCCATCAGTATTAACTCATTTATTCATACACATTCACTCACTGATGGTAGAGGCTGCTGAGTAAAGAGTCCATCAGTATTAACTCATTTATTCATACACATTCACTCACTGATGGTAGAGGCTGCTGAGTAAAGAGACCATCAGTATTAACTCATCCATTCATACACATTCACACACTGATGGTAGAGGCTGCTGAGTAAAGAGTCCATCAGTATTAACTCATCCATTCATACACATTCACACACTGATGGTAGAGGCTGCTGAGTAAAGAGTCCATCAGTATTAACTCATCCATTCATACACATTCACTCACTGATGGTAGAGGCTGCTGAGTAAAGAGTCCATCAGTATTAACTCATTTATTCATACACATTCACTCACTGATGGTAGAGGCTGCTGAGTAAAGAGTCCATCAGTATTAACTCATCCATTCATACACATTCACACACTGATGGTAGAGGCTGCTGAGTAAAGAGTCCATCAGTATTAACTCATCCATTCATACACATTCACACACTGATGGTAGAGGCTGCTGAGTAAAGAGACCATCAGTATTAACTCATCCATTCATACACATTCACTCACTGATGGTAGAGGCTGCTGAGTAAAGAGACCATCAGTATTAACTCATCCATTCATACACATTCACACACTGATGGTAGAGGCTGCTGAGTAAAGAGTCCATCAGTATTAACTCATCCATTCATACACATTCACTCACTGATGGTAGAGGCTGCTGAGTAAAGAGTCCATCAGTATTAACTCATCCATTCATACACATTCACTCACTGATGGTAGAGGCTGCTGAGTAAAGAGTCCATCAGTATTAACTCATCCATTCATACACATTCACACACTGATGGTAGAGGCTGCTGAGTAAAGAGTCCATCAGTATTAACTCATCCATTCATACACATTCACTCACTGATGGTAGAGGCTGCTGAGTAAAGAGTCCATCAGTATTAACTCATCCATTCATACACATTCACTCACTGATGGTAGAGGCTGCTGAGTAAAGAGACCATCAGTATTAACTCATCCATTCATACACATTCACTCACTGATGGTAGAGGCTGCTGAGTAAAGAGTCCATCAGTATTAACTCATCCATTCATACACATTCACTCACTGATGGTAGAGGCTGCTGAGTAAAGAGTCCATCAGTATTAACTCATCCATTCATACACATTCACTCACTGATGGTAGAGGCTGCTGAGTAAAGAGTCCATCAGTATTAACTCATCCATTCATACACATTCACTCACTGATGGTAGAGGCTGCTGAGTAAAGAGTCCATCAGTATTAACTCATCCATTCATACACATTCACACACTGATGGTAGAGGCTGCTGAGTAAAGAGTCCATCAGTATTAACTCATCCATTCATACACATTCACTCACTGATGGTAGAGGCTGCTGAGTAAAGAGTCCATCAGTATTAACTCATCCATTCATACACATTCACACACTGATGGTAGAGGCTGCTGAGTAAAGAGACCATCAGTATTAACTCATCCATTCATACACATTCACTCACTGATGGTAGAGGCTGCTGAGTAAAGAGACCATCAGTATTAACTCATCCATTCATCCGCCGACGAAGCAGCGGGAGCAATTCGTGGTTAAGTGTGTTGCCCAAGGACACATCGAACATGTTGCTGAAGCTGGGGATCGAACCCCCAACCTTCCGGTTGAGAGACGACGACTCTACCACTGAGCCACAGCCGCCCCACCTTGCTGTAAGATTCAGGAGAATCACTCAGTGAGTCTGAGCTTTAGCTTGAAGGAGCCATAAATAAATATGCTTTAAATAACAGAAACTGAGCTGTGGGAGTCCCATTAGCTCAATAAGGCTGCAGAGATAATGAGGTTTCAGTCTGATTCAACATAATAAGCTCAATGCATATGCATCAGATTTTCAGAGGGTTTCATTTATCAGGACTCAGTCTGCATGTGCAGAGTGTGAATAAGAGTATGCCATGGCAACGACCTTAGGCCAATAACACACCAGCCTCTACAAGCTCCACATGTCTGGTTTCCGTCCTTAAATCAAGGGCAGATTCAATCTTTATATAGATGTTCCAGTGTTATACATCCAGTTGTGGTTATAAATTAGCAGTTTTCAGTTTGTTGTCCTCCTTCGATGGGGCAGCAACCTGCTAGAAAAAGAACTTCTTGACCTGCGTGACCCCCACCAAAACGATCCTGAAATCCCAAACACTGTATGAGCGTGTGCACAAGTTTGTTGGTGTGTCAGAGTTGAAAACTGTGTTCCTACTCAGCATTCATCCGCCCTTCTCTGGCGTTTTCTCAGCCTGTGCTGAATCTTAGAAAGAATCCTCGCTCCCTCCCGCTCTCTGTTTTCTGACTACTCAGCATTCTTCCTCATGTAGAACTTTTCTTCCCCCCCCCCCCCCGGTTCCCCCGCCTCAGCACTCTCTCGGATCAGCATCTTTCCCTCTCTGGATTCCCCCTATGACGAACCCTACCCACGATGCACTTGTGCAACCATGGCAACAACAAAACCATAGCAACCTGAGTCAACTTTACCAGCATAATTGTCAGACTCACTGGAGGCTTTTTACTTTTAAAGCAGGATGAGGAAACGTGTTGAGAAGTGACAGCTAGAGACTCTGTGACGATGAAACTTCAAGTCTCTCTCATGTCAAAATGTTTGTTCCTGTTTGTCAGGAGGCTTGGTCAAACTGAACCAGCATCAAACCAGTTTGATCAAAACTGATCACTTACTGACCCACTGCGAACCCTGACAGCCGGCTGGATGAAGAGTGAAGTCTCTTCAACGTTAGAGACGAAGAATTCAACGTAAACTTTCGTGTTTGATTTGTCACGGGGGGGGGAGGGGTTATTAGACAAATACTAAATTATTGAACAGCAAATGTTTGTCAAGATCATCCACAAACACATCAGGGAGAAATTCTGCAGCCAGATGAGTCTGCCTCTGAGTCATTTAGCATCCTCTTAGAATCATCCAATCAGAGCGCAGCTCATTAAGTCTCATCTCTTCTTGTGATTCGTTCAGAGTAAACATAGCAGCAAACTTAAAGCCTTTCTCTTCAGTTCAGTTCTGACTTTTGGAACAGACAGTAATAAAAAGTCCTGAGACTGAAGATAAGTCCCTGTTCTCGTCTGACTGATGGAGGTCAGACGGTCTGAAGGAAGTAGACGTCAGATAGACGTCAGCTGGTTCACCAGTTTGAATTTGTCTCTGTGAACATGTGGGAGAGTAGGATCTTTGAATGTCTGGGTTAGGGTTAGGGGTACGATTCATCACGTAGCACCGATATGTTGAATTCCATCGGAGGTGAGAGAGGTTTTCGCTCCGTTATGATTTTAGTGATGAGACACGGATATGTAGGAGGAGCCAGGAGACTTCCTTTGATACCCTGAGGGTCTGACACGGGGTCACATCAGTTTTGTTCACGCTGGCAGAGCGTAGCTTGTTGCAAACTACAATCAACAAGCTACGCTCTGGAGAGACCTTCAGTAAACCGCCGCTGATGTGAGACAAAATGGCGTACATGTGGTCAGAAATAAGTGTTCCCTGAACCTGAGTGATCCACATGGAGATGATCCAATCACTGTTCTCTTTGGGCAGCACATCTGGAGTTAGGCACAAACAGAAAGTAAAAAACAGAGGTTTCCTGTTTGTCATCTTCCGTGAGAGATTTCCCAGAAGTCACTGCTTCATCATGAAGACAGGAAATGGTCACTGATGTGGCAAAAGAGCCTGA
>CM036555.1:21906166-21936166 GCA_020745685.1 Tautogolabrus adspersus
TTTGTTGATGAGTTTTACACGGTTTTATACCACACACCGTATTATCTCGGCGAGTGATTCTGTAATTACCGCGGGAACTCCTTGGTCTACCAGAGCGGAGCCGACATGCAATGCACACATATCTGGTGGAAGGTCGTGGTCATTGATGACTTTTTAACGGCACGGAAGTAGAAATATGAGGCGCTGGTTCAATATCAGCAGATTTAACCTTTAACTCAGAGAATATTTAGCTGGAACAAAGATCTCCATTTGAGGATCTCTCTGCTGTCAGTTTGTGCCGTAACTCTTCTTCCTCTTTGTTGTGTTAAACTTTACGTAACTTCTCAAACTGTTTGGACATTCAGTGCGTTAAGAGCGAGACGTTAAAAGTGGCTCATGAGGAGGAGGAAGTCCTGACTCTGAGCTCCTCTCCTGACCTCTCTCAGCTTCCTCCACTCGCTCCGATCGATATCTGATTCCTCCTCGTTTCTAAAAGTGTCTCACTGCGGTTCACGTGTTACATGCAGCTCGCCACATTCAGCCCGCTCACATCCACTTTCCACAGAGCGAGCCGGTTCATAACACGGCACGATTAAAAATCAATTCTTCTTCAAATGTGCTCATGAAGCCGCCATCCGTCCTCCAGAAGAGACGAACACTGAGAGAAGTCTCCACAACTTTAAATTACAGCACACGCACGCACGCACACACACACACACACACACACACACACGTACATGCCTGTACACACACACACACACACACACACACACGTACATGCCTGTACACACACACACACACACACACACACACGTACATGCCTGTACACACTCACACACACATGTACACGCACACACACACACACACACATGTACACGCCTGTACACACACACTCACACACACATGTACACGCCTGTACACACACACACACACACACACACACATGTACACGCCTGTACACACACACACACACACACATGTACACGCCTGTACACACACACACACACACACACACACACATGTACACGCCTGTACACACACACACACACACACATGTACACGCCTGTCCACACACACACACACACACATGTACACGCCTGTACACACACACACACACACACATGTACACGCCTGTCCACACACACACACACACACATGTACATGCCTGTACACACACACACACACACTCACACTCTCCCTGCTTTGTCTCTGCAGAGGTACGCTGTGATGTTCTTCCACTTCAGAACGTGTTGCAGCAGAAGCACCTTATCTCCGGCACACACGCTCAGCCTGTTTGTGAGCGACATGGCGTTTTTAAATCCCTGTTCCTGCGGTTCTGCTCTGCTGGACGCTTTAATAGACACAAAGTGTTTCTCCAGTAGTAAACACAGCGAGTTGATAAAACGCTCCGTTCCTGATCCTCTCGTTTATTTCATTTACAGGTTTTTTATTTAAAACGCCGTCTCTGTCTGCAGAGAGTCACGGCGCTGCAGGGTAACAAAAACACAGCGCAGGAAATTAAAACTCGAACATGACTGTGAGACCACCAATCAATCATTCAGCCAATCAGGTCGCAGTGTAGCATTTCTTCACAGCGACGCCGTGGTGGGATCAGAGCGTCTAACATCCGAAGCAAACAAGACGTGTGGACGTTTCTTAACGGACTTTAAGAGACAGATTTTAGAGGTCACTTTTAAAAGAGACTGTTAAAACTCCTGTTAGGGGGGTTTCACATCAAGGACCCGGGCCTGGATCAGAGTACGCTTGACCCCGAAGTCCGGTTTATTTGATCAGTGTGAACACAAACGCACTCGGGCCGAGTGATTCACGTGTACTCGAGTACGGTCAGGTCAGCGTGACATGTGAACGCATTCGTGCTCAAACAAAGAAGAGGACCGCTATATGACGTCATTCTAAACGTTCGCAAGTGGTTGCCATGGTTACTTCCTCTTTTTGTTTCTTGGTGGATTTACAAACCAACTATGTGCATACCGCCACCTGCTGTCTCGGACTGTGTACATACGCAAGTGTCCTCGGGTACAGAACGATGTTACTAATGTGAACGCAGACCAGCGGGGGAGGGGGGGTCCATCGTGCTCAGGCACCGTACGAAACAATCGTGCCTGATGTGAAAGCGTCCTTAGTGACTGGATTCATCTGGTTTCTATTTACATGATTAAAACGTTTTTGAAGAGCTCAAAGTTTTTACCTCTTCTCGTCTCAGCTGAAAAGTAAAGTGAGTGTCAGGTCATAAAGCGAGCAGAGCTAACACGTCAGATGTTTGTTTTACGTCACGTGGCCCCTGAGGGCTCCCGTACATGACGATGACTGAGAGTATCGAGGGACTGTGTTTGTGTGTTTAATTGTTCTCATCGGATTTCTTCATCAGTAAACGTCTTCAGCCTGAAGTCTTTAAAGAGGCGTGTGCAGTGATTTGAATCACAGCTCGCCGTGTTTATCCACCACTTACATCCTCGCTCTCCAGAGGGACGAGTGGAAACATAAATCCAGACGGATTCTGCTCAGTCCAGTTATTTATTGCCCGACTGATTGTTGCTCAACTTTATTTTGCAATGACAACAACAGAGGAGAACCACAGAGGGAGAAGGGAGCGTGGCTGTCGCTGAATCAATAAAATAAATGAAACCAAAGGGGAGCTCCAAACGCCGAGTTTTACCGACACGGCAGTAAAGTCACGGAAAACAAGAGCCCGGGCTGTCAATCATCCAAACACGCCAAGTCTGAGTCAACGATAACGAGGACCGAGGGAGGAGGAGGGGAAGAGGAGGAGGGAGGGGAGGAGAGGAGGAGGAGGAGGAGGAGGAGGGGAAGAGGAGGAGGGAGGGGAGGAGAGGAGGAGGAGGAGGAGGAGGAGAAGAGAAGGAGGAGGAGGAGAGGAGGAGAAGAAGAGAAGGAGGAGGAGGAGGAGGAGAAGAGAAGGAGGAGGAGGAGGGGAAGAGGAGGAGGGGAGGAGAGGAGAGGAGGAGGGAGGGGAGGAGAGGAGGAGGGAGGGGAGGAGAGGAGGAGGAGGAGGAGGAGGAGGGGAAGAGGAGGAGGGAGGGGAGGAGAGGAGGAGGGAGGGGAGGAGAGGAGGAGGGGAGGAGAGGAGAGGAGGAGGAAGGGGAGGAGAGGAGAAGAGAAGGAGGAGGAGAAGAGGAGGAGAAGAAGAGAAGGAGGAGGAGGAGGGGAAGAGGAGGAGGGAGGGGAGGAGAGGAGGAGGAGGAGGAGGAGGAGAAGAGAAGGAGGAGGAGGAGAGGAGGAGAAGAAGAGAAGGAGGAGGAGGAGAAGAGAAGGAGGAGGAGGAGGGGAAGAGGAGGAGGGGAGGAGAGGAGAGGAGGAGGGAGGGGAGGAGAGGAGGAGGGAGGGGAGGAGAGGAGGAGGAGGAGGAGGAGGGGAAGAGGAGGAGGGAGGGGAGGAGAGGAGGAGGAGGAGGAGGAGGGGAAGAGGAGGAGGGGAGGAGAGGAGAGGAGGAGGGAGGGGAGGAGAGGAGGAGGGGAGGAGAGGAGAGGAGGAGGAAGGGGAGGAGAGGAGAAGAGAAGGAGGAGGAGAAGAGAAGGAGGAGGAGAAGAGAAGGAGGAGGAGGAGAGGAGGAGGAGGAGAGAAGGAGGAGGAGGAGAAGAGAAGGAGGAGGAGAGGAGGAGAAGAGAAGGAGGAGGAGGAGAGGAGGAGGAGAGAAGGAGGAGGAGGAGAAGAGAAGGAGGAGGAGAGGAGGAGGAGGAGAGAAGGAGGAGGAGGAGGAGGAGGAGAAGAGAAGGAGGAGGAGAGGAGGAGGAGGAGAGAAGGAGGAGGAGGAGGAGGAGAAGAGGGGGGGGAAGAGGAGGAGAGGAGGAGGAGGAGGAGGAGAGAAGCTGGAGAAGGAGGAGGAGAGGAGGAGAAGGAGAGGGGAAGAGGAGAAGAGGAGAGAAGGAGGAGAGAAGAGGAGGAGAGGAGGAGAAGAGGAGGGGGAAGAGGAGAAGAGGAGGAGGAGGAGGCGGAGAGAAGGAGGAGGAGACAAGCAGACATTTAAAAGTTGAGCAGCTGCTCCTGAATGCAGCCCTGACCCTCCATCTGTGTGTGTGTTTAGAGTGACTGCTGCCCTATTAGCCGCCCCTCCACGTGTGGGTCCATCTGGTTCATAATGACCGTATGGATCAGATGGACACCCCCCCACACACACACACACACACACACACACACACAGACACACACACACACACACACACACACACACACACACACTCACTCTCTCTCCCCCCTTCAGGTGACTGAGTTAATTAGAGCTGATTTCACTTTCAGTCGAGTCGTTTTGGATTCATCCAAATGTTCCATTTAACGAATTAAATAATCGTCCAATTTACGGTTCAGTCCCCTGACTCTGTTTACGTGTGTGTGTCTTTCTGTGTGTGTGTCTTTCTGTGTGTGTGTGTGCGTGTGTGTGTGTGTGTGTGTGTCTGTGTGTGTGTGTGTGTGTGTGTGTGTGTGTGTGTGTGTGTGTGTGTGTGTGTGGGTCTGTGTGCGTCTGTGTGTGTGTGTGTGTGTGTGTGTGTGTGTGTGTGTGTGTGTGTGTGTGTGTGTGTGTGTGTGTGTGTGTGTGTCTGTGTGTGTCTGTGTGTGTGTGTGTGTGTGTGTGTGTGTGTGTGTGTAAGTCCAGCTGCTGTATAAACAAAATAAACATCCAGGAGCCAGATTTCTTCTTTTCCTGCTGGCGTGAAGAGGAAACGTGGCCCCTCCCCTTTAAAACAGAACCAGAGTTCAACCAAACTCTGTGCAAGCTTCCATTCTCAACATGTCTTTCACCAGATGATGATGTTACAAATAAAACTTCTCTTGAGTCTTCTACTTTGTCTATAATCATGGTAGAGTATGTTTGACTTTGTCTTTAATATCTATGGAGCACATCTAGCACAGCTCTGATGGGATCATTTCTCAGAAAGCTTTAAAACATCACAACTTTTATTAGAACTTTTTCAAAAACCTGCCTTGAATTCAGCGTTTTAGGTCCAACAGTCTCCTGCAAAGTCCTGAAGAGACTGCAATCTGTGACGTGGGAGATCACATACGGACGCAGAGCAGAGCCGAGTGGACCGAGCAGGGCTCACCCAGGGATTAGCCCAAGCCCGAGCAGCAATTTAAGATATCTGCTGCTGTACGGTCAATATGATTAATCCTCGCTCCATAACTCTCTCACCAGGTAATACACAGATCAAGCAAGCTGCAGAGACAATGAACACATCACAGTGTCTGAATCAGAGTCCGACACATCCGAATCTTCAACTTTATTGTTCAACAGATTGAAAATGATATCCAAGTCGACATAGACCGAACAATATCCTCCACAAAGTAGCCTGATCCCAGCAGACGATGTCTTTCTGTTCATTAAACTGAAATATCTCCACAAACTTTAGTTTGACAGGATTCAGATTCATCAAAGTTAATCTACTTAATAAAACAACCTTAATCCATGAATTACACAGAGCCGCGTTGGATCAAGAATTAGCCTGATCCCAGAAGATACTGTTAATTTCATAAAAAGTCCCTCTTCATGTGTTCATTAAAAACTAAAAGTTAATAAGCCAACGATTCGATTGCTTTACAAGATGGAGGTTCATTAAAACTAAACCTCCATAGTAAACACTGTAATCCATGAATTAGACAGAGCCACACTTCCCCGGATTTAGCCCAATCCCGGGGGTAATTTAGACAGAGCTCGTTAAAGCTCGACATGTTTGCAGATGTCTATTAATACCGTGAAACAAGAGGCGCCGGCGAGGAGGAGAAAGAGGAGTAAAAAAAGAGAAGGGAGAGAGCGAACAGAACCGAATGAAAAGAGAGGAGGACATAAAAAGGAAGGACGAGGAATCAAAAGGAAGACGTAACTGAGAGGAAGAAGAAAAGACGACCTGAAGGAAGATGATGAGATGAAGGAGGAAGTAAAAACACACAAACCAATAAGAGAAGGAGAGGAGGGGGTTAAACCCGGACTGGAGAGAAGAACGGACGGAAAGAAAACACGGAGAGAAATTACAAGTGTGATGGATGAAGAGCAAAGACTACAACAAACAAAGATTACCGATCTAAACCTTTGTTTACTAAACCGACTGTTTACTAAACCGACTGTTTACTAAACCGACTGTTTACTAAACCTTTGTTTACTAAACCGACTGTTTACTAAACCGACTGTTTACTAAACCTTTGTTTACTGAACCGACTGTTTACTAAACCTTCGTTTACTAAACCTTTGTTTACTAAACCTTTGTTTACTAAACCTTTGTTTACTAAACCGACTGTTTACTAAACCTTTGTTTACTAAACCTTTGTTTACTAAACCTTTGTTTACTAAACCTTTGTTTACTGAACCGACTGTTTACTAAACCGACTGTTTACTAAACCTTTGTTTACTAAACCTTCGTTTACTAAACCTTTGTTTACTAAACCTTTGTTTACTAAACCGACTGTTTACTAAACCTTTGTTTACTAAACCTTTGTTTACTAAACCGACTGTTTACTAAACCTTTGTTTACTAAACCGACTGTTTACTAAACCTTTGTTTACTAAACCTTCGTTTACTAAACCGACTGTTTACTAAACCTTTGTTTACTAAACCTTTGTTTACTAAACCTTTGTTTACTAAACCTTTGTTTACTGAACCGACTGTTTACTAAACCGACTGTTTACTAAACCTTTGTTTACTAAACCTTTGTTTACTAAACCTTTGTTTACTAAACCTTCGTTTACTAAACCTTTGTTTACTAAACCTTTGTTTACTAAACCGACTGTTTACTAAACCTTTGTTTACTAAACCTTTGTTTACTAAACCTTTGTTTACTAAACCTTTGTTTACTAAACCGACTGTTTACTAAACCGACTGTTTACTAAACCGACTGTTTACTAAACCGACTGTTTACTAAACCTTTGTTTACTAAACCGACTGTTTACTAAACCGACTGTTTACTAAACCTTTGTTTACTAAACCGACTGTTTACTAAACCGACTGTTTACTAAACCGACTGTTTCACCGACTGACAGCAAACTGAAATATTTCACTGAAATCTGTCCAGAGCCCCAAAACACCCCCCCAGAGTCACATAACGACTGTGAAGAGGATGAGTCCCAAAGAGGGGCCAACACCACCAGTACGGGGTCTGACCTAGCACCCAAACCGGGACCCATCATCACCAGTACGGGGTCTGAACCAGCACCCAAACCGGGACCCAACACCACCAGTACAGGTTCTGACCCAGAACCCATACGAGGTCCAACACCACCCGTACAGGGGCTGACCCAGCACCCAAACCGGGACCCAACACCACCAGTAAGGGGTCAGACCCAGCACCCAAACCGAGACCCAACGCCACCAGTACAGGGTCTGACCCAGCACCCATACGGGGACCCAACACCACCCGTACGGGGACTGACCCAGCACCCAAACCGGGACCCAACACCACCAGTAAGGGGTCCGACCCAGCACCCAAACCGGGACCCAACACCACCAGTACGGGGACTGACCCAGCACCCAAACCGGGACCCAACACCACCAGTACAGGGACTGACCCAGCACCCAAACGGGAACGGACAAATGGCTGCATATTCTCAGTTTACAGACGAGGTCTTATTGAAGAAGGGCTTCAATAAGACCTCGTCTGAAAGGCTCACAGAGAAAATCATCTGACAGCATCAGTGATTCTCTCTCATAGACTGTATCTATAAACGTCTCCCAGCTTTTTCTATACACACAAAGGGGCCAAACTCTCAGGTGGGTTAAGAAGACACCAACATTATGTTGCAGTGGTCCAACAATCATTACAAGTCATTATGAAGTTGCATGTTCCTTTACCAGCTCGGACTCTAACCTCGTACTCCGACTTTTCTCCCAGACTTAGTAAATGAAAAGCACGACTTGAGTTTGTCATCATCGTCCTAACAGAAGAAATCAGATACAGTGGAGGACATGTTACTAAAAAGAACATTTCTAATGTCATCAAACAGGAAATGAATCTTATTCTCAATTTGTCCTTAATCATACATCAGACGGACCTTTAGGTTCGATTCTGATGAACATGGATTCTACAACGAGTCTGTACTTTCAGTTTACACCATAAATCATCAGACTGAAAACCTCTTCATGTCATAATCAGAATCAAGAACATTTACACATACAAGGAATTAGTCTTGGTGTGTTGGTGCAGAACAATTAACAAAGGAAATAAAACAGAACTAGCAAGAACTTAAATAATAAAATATAAGAAGCAATTACTAATATATAAAATAGAATTTAAAAATGTCAAAAATAATAATAATAAAAAATAACAAAATCTACAAGCTGTGATGGAGTGCATGTAAAGAATGTAAAGTCCAGTGAGCGTTAATGTAACTCATAAAAACAGTTCCAGCCTTCACATCACTGTGATGTTTTCTGACTGTGGGGCTGATGAGAGTCTGTGTTATGTGGGAGGAGGGGGGGGGGCAGGGACATTGTTCATGAGGCTGACAGCAGAGGGGAAGAAACTGTTCTTGTGGAGAGAGGTTTTGGTCCTGATGGACCGCAGCCTCTTACCAGAGGGGAGAGTCTCAAACAGTCCATGTGCGGGGTGAGAGGGGTCGGCCACAATCTTACCTGCACGCCTCAGGGTCCTGGAGGTGTACAGGTCGTGGAGAGATGGAAGATTGCAGCCAATCACCTTCTCTGCAGAGCGGATGATGAGCTGCCGCAGGAAGTACATCCTCTGCTGTCCTTTCTTGATGAGGGAGGTGATGTTCAGCTCCCACTTGAGCTCCTGGGCGATGGTGGTCCCCAGGAAGCAGAAAGACTCCACAGTAGACACCGTGGAGTCACCGATGGTGATGGGGCTGGGGGGGGCTGCGTTTTTCCTAAAGTCCACAACCATCTCCACTGTCTTCAGAGCGTTAAGCTCTAGGTTGTTTTCGCTGCACCAGGTCCTGAACAAATGATGAGTATGAGAGAGGGATGCAAAGCAGCGCTTTCTTTAAGTGACAGAGACGTGTGTTTGTGTGTTCTCAGGAGAAGCAACGCTTCCTGACGGACGTCCTCCACGAGGTGATGCTATTGGATGGCCTAAGCACCTCCCACCCGATCTCCCAGGAGGTGGAGCAGGCGACGGACATCGACCGAGTCTTTGACTGGATCGCCTACAAAAAGGTGAGCACATGCCAAAACCAAGTCTCTACATAGTTGAGAATGAGTAATTCCTTATGGGGACATGAAGTGATAAATATGGACGTTGGCCAGCTGCTGTTCAGTAACAACCAATCAACACATTTTAACTGACCATGAAAGGGTGAGAGTTAGGTCAAGGCGTTCAGGGTTAGGGGATAGGTTTCGGCTAATCATACGAACTGTTCAGAACATGTCCTTGTGTAATTTTTGTGTGTGACAGTGTGTGTCTCTGTGTCGTCCGTAGGGGGCGGCGTTGATCCGGATGCTGGCTAACGTCATGGGAAGGCCACTGTTCCAGAAAGGACTCAATGTAAGTTCACGTCCTCCTGCAGGTCCAGCTGTGAAAACAAAAGGTTTATTTATCTGAGGACAACAGGGACAGGGCTGGCTTTGGCTTTAAAATGATTTGTCACCACCAGACACAAGCCGTGTGTGTGTGTGTGTGTGTGTGTGTGTGTGTGTGTGTGTGTGTGTGTGTGTGTGTGTGTGTGTATTTAGCCTTCTTTTGGCTAAACCTTTCATGTTTGGAGTGTGTAGAGTGACAGAGTATACAGGCAGGCAGGAATAAATGGATTTGACTGCCGGGTTGATTTAACAGGTTTGGCGTTTTGTTTCACTGTCAGTGACCTGCATCTGAACATTGTAACCACGAAGGAAACCAGTGTAAACATTTGAATTGTAAAATTCAAAGACCCCCATCAGAGCAACAAGAACTGAAAAAATGTATTTTTTTATTTTACAGCAAAGAATCTTTTTATCCACAAAAGTTCAGGAAATCAGCCGTGGGTGTAAAAATGATGCAAGATGAAGCAAGGTGGAAGTGGGTTACATGTAGATTTACTTCCAGTCATGGATATAAGCATGAGTCCCCCCCCCCCACACACACACACACACACACACACACACACACACACACACACACACACACACACACACACACACACACACACACACACACACACACTCACCGTTTGTCCTGATTTTCCTGCAGAAACTGTCACTGACCTGGAACACACTGAGAACCAGAGTCTATATAAAAACCGTGCTGAACCAGCAGCACAACACACAGTGTGTGTGTGTGTGTGTGTGTGTGTGTGTGTGTGTGTGTGTGTGTGTGTGCGTGTGTGTGTGTGTGTGTGTGTGTGTGTGTGTGTGTGTGTGTGTGCGTGCGTGTGTGTCTGTGTGTGTGTGTGTGTGTGTGTGTGTGTGTGTGTGTGTGTGTGTGTGTGTGTGTGTGTGTGTGTGTGTGTGTGTGTGTGTGTGTGTGTGTGCGTGCGTGTGTGTCTGTGTGTGTGTGTGTGTGTGTGTGTGTGTGTGTGTGTGTGTGTGTGTGTGTGTGTGTGTGTGTGTGTGCGTGCGTGTGTGTCTGTGTGTGTGTGTGTGTGTGTGCGTGCGTGTGTGTCTGTGTGTGTGTGTGTGTGTGTGTGCGTGCGTGTGTGTGTGTGTGTGTGTGTGTGTGCGTGCGTGTGTGTCTGTGTGTGTGTGTGTGTGTGTGTGCGTGCGTGTGTGTCTGTGTGTGTGTGTGTGTGTGTGTGTGTGTGTGTGTGCGTGCGTGTGTGTCTGTGTGTGTGTGTGTGTGTGTGTGTGTGTGTGTGTGTGTGTGTGTGTGTGTGTGTGCGTGTGTGTGTGTGTGTGTGTGTGTGTGTGTGTGTGTGTGTGTGTGTGTGTGTGTGGGTGTGAGTGCGTGTGTGTGAGTTCAGAGACAATATGCTGAGTATTATGTCAAACTAAGAGCATTAGTTTTGCTCCTCAGCTGTGTGAAGAAACTTTTTCCTCAATAGTTTTCTTCTTCTTCTTTCTCCAATCGAAACAAAACAAACCAACTGTTCCATAAATATCTTTGTGTGGACACAGCTTTACAAAACACTCGAAAATAACAACTTTTAGCACAATAATGACATTCAGTGTTTTTTGGGCCCTATTGCCTTTATTAGATCGGTCAGCTGAAGGGAAACAGGAAACGTTGGGAGGAGAGAGATTGTGGGAGGGGACATACGGCAAAGGGCCGACATCAGATTCAAACCCACGGCCGCTGCAATGCTTCGTGTCTGGCCCATGTGAGGCCCGTTAATGAACGATCAAAACCATCGTTAACGCTAACGTTAGAAAACATCATGTACCAACTAAACAAAGTTTTACAAAGAAGCAGCTACAAGAGGGACATCAAAACAGAGTTCTTTTCACCACAGTAGCCCTGTTCAGACCGCCGTTTCAAGCTACCATATTTATGCACCTGTGTCGTTTCGCCTTCAATCTGTCCTGGAGGCGTAATTGGGGGAAAAATGATCTCCCCTCTGTACCGTCTTCAGAGGTAGTAACAGAGGAGAGACGGGATCAGCTGAGCCAGCGGGCTGATGTAACATGAAGTCGCCCATAGCTGATGCGGCTCGATGCACAGCGCGTGTTCTGCCTGGCGGGAGTGTCAGGCACGGTTCAAATCTTCTGCACGCGCTCAAATCTTTGCACACAACTTGTAAAGAATTAAAAACTCAAACTGATTTTGGGTCACTGTGACAAAAACAAAGTCAGAAGACAGTTTGTCTCCCTGAAGAGAAATCTGATGCATTTTAACAGATTTTCAGCCTTTGCAGAGAACAAAGAAGCTTTTCATGTTTCTTCAACGGCCCTGAGAAACATGCAAACAGTCATGGGACGCTCAGAAGAGAAAAAGCCTGATGTTCACATTAACCTCCCAGAAAAACAACAACTCATGACAAACATCTGACTCTGGAGTCAAGACACGAGAAAAACATCTGACTCCCAGCTGACATTTCTCTCTCTGAGTCCCTCGGAATAAAAACCCCACCTCATCGCCCGTCCACACAAACGTGTTAGTCATGTTTGTTTGTGTACACGAGTGGATGTTTTACAGCCTACTTCATACTGCTGTCCAACCCAGTTTTCAGTATGTGCTGCATACTATATGTTGGACAATAGTCTGTAGTGTGACCTCTAGTCGGTGGTTATTCTGCAGTACACCAGGCTGAGCTGGTTTCTGGTGTTAGAATGAGGAAGTAAACAACAGCTCAGCTGACGTCAAACGCTGCTACAGCGTAGCGTCCTCTTACAGTCTGAACAAAGATGAGAAGAGATTAATTTAGATTTTCATGATTTAGAGAATCAACAAAGAGAACTGGTGGTGTCTTTGTGTGGTTTGGTCTGATTTCGATTATTTGCTCTTTTACAATGGACGCTGCTGTCCGTCATCTCGACCCCTGACCTGGCGCTTTGCATTGTGGGAAACAGTATGAGAGAGAGACTGGTCTGATGCAGACTGTAGATTTTTACTGAACCTTTAAATGGACGTCAAGGGATCATGGTGTCTTTAAGTTTGCAAATCCAAATCTGTGCCACCATTGTACCATGCTGATTGTTTATGGTAAGACTCCAAAATGTATAACCTGCATGCATTCAGCAGACCGTCAGCTTTATCAGACCGTGTCATGGGTGTAAATATTGTGAATATTAAACCCCTTCAGTGAAGTTTGCTCTCAGTCACCTTGAAGAACAGACTTTGGCCGCTGGAGACATCAATATTTGTTCACCTTGTCCGTATCCTTCAGCACGAAGTCCGAGATAATCAGAGTTATCAGAGGAATCTGAATCCTCACTGGATGCTGATGACGTTCATGTTGTGGCAAATGCCTTAACACAAAAACACAAATAGTGTGGTGCCGTTTGTCTCAGAGACCAGGTGGGTCCCCACAGTGCAGGTGGAAAATCGGGCACTTATCCCCAAATAGACGAAGCTACTCTCCAGTTTGTTTTAGTTTTCTTGTCTTTCTACGGGAGTCATTCCAAAACCTTCAGCAGCCATCACTCATTAGGACGCTTTAATATGTAAAAACAGAAACCAGGGAGCCAGAGGAGCCCAGCTGTCTGCAGAGAAAGGTCCATTTAAAAAGTTCCAGTGGAAATGTGGAGGACCCTGAACGTGTGCCGCTGGGTTTGATAGAGGTCGATGATCATGTCACACTTTGATGTTTAAAAACAGCCCTCATTAACAGCCTGTGTGTGTAACGGCACATATCTTCTCCTTTCACCCTCACAGCTGCTCACAAAGCTTTTAATGAATCACTCAGACCGTCTTCTCTCTGACAGGATGCTTCTTATCATCACAAACTGTTTGGCTTCGGTGCATCACGCCACTTAAACCTGAGCGTGTGGTGGAATCAGGATCAGATTCAGAGCGGGGGAGCGGGGGAGGGGCGGGGCGTTTATCTCTGCTCATGTCAGCTTTAGTGAAGGTGACAGACCCGCACTTATCAAAGACACCACACACACTCTGCGCTGTTATCATGTGTGTCATCTTGTTCCAATAAAGAGCTTCAACTTGCCTTATCAACCTCCATGCACACATCAAGGACTGAAACACACACACACACACACACACAGAGACACACACACACACACACACACACACACACACACACACACACACACACACACGCACAGACACACACACACAGACAGACACACACACACACACACACACACACACACACACACACACACACACACACACACACACACACACACACACGCACAGACACACACACACACGCGCACAGACACACACACACACACACACAGACACACACACACACACACACACACACACACACACACAGACACACACACACACACACAGAGACACACACACACACACACACACACACAGACACACACACAGACACAGACACACACACACACAGACACACACACACACACACAGACACACACACACACACACAGACACACACACACGCGCACAGACACACACACACACACACACAGACACACACACACAGACACACACACGCACAGACACACACACACACACAGGATGGGGGTTCTCTATCACTTACAGACAGATTACACGTGTTCTCTGCAGGTGTTCTCTCTTATCTTGTTCTACTCTGCTGCCTTTTCTTGTGTTATTATAACCCCCCCAACAATCCAGCGTCCTCATAAGCTCTTACACCCCCGATCCACTGCACAGGGAATGAGCTTCTTCTGAACCCAGCTACAGGGACAAACAGGGATCAAACACGACACAGAAACCGCTGCTGATGACTTATGGTTTGGAAAAGAAGCTGAGCTCCTTTTGAACCGCGGGGTTCTCTGGACTCTCCGCCTCGTTTATTAGCTCAGAAAATCAAACAGTAAGTTTGAAATCAGAGCGAGGATTGAGCCCAAAGCCCTTCAGACTCCACACTGGATCATAACGGAGACTTTTTCACACAGTAAACACTCGGAGAGGCTCAGAAATATTTCACTCCTGAAGCTTTATAAAAACAACATTCTCTGCAGCATCATGCATCCCGATCCTTTGGACCTTATTTTATCTCAACCATACATTCAGATCATTCAAATCCAGACCATTCAGGACCAGAATCTAAAGTTAGAAGGAGGACATACTGGCTGCTGCATTGTTGTCAGAGAAGCCAGCACTTCAACATAGCATGTTTCCTTAATGTCTGATCATAGAGGAAGCTCACTTTATCATCTCACTCTCTACACAGCTCACTGATTGGAGTCTTTAAATGTGACTCAAGTCCAAGTCTCAAAACTCGAGTCCCCATGTCTGCAGCAGAAATATTCTTGTAATCACTGAAACACCCAGTACGACATAAATGTATGGTTGCATGTCTGCTGAGGGCTTCCGGAAGTCGCAATGTCTCGGTTGTGTCACGTGTCCCATGTACAGAGGCTATAGTCCTCGTCGCAGCAGCGGGTTCGAATCTGACCTCCACCCTTTGCTGCACGTCAACCCCCACTCTCTCCTCCAAAATATTCCTGTCTCTCTTCAGCTGTCCTCTCTAATAAAGGTAAAAATGGCCCGAAAAATCTCAGGACCTCCTCGTGTTTAGCTGCTTCCCTGAGCTCATGGGAAAATACCAGTAAATATCAGAGATGTTCCCAGCAGCCTTTGCTCTACTTTGTGTTCCGTGCTTACTAGAAAATAGCATTATGCTAACCTGCTAACCTGAGATGCTAACTGTTTTGTTGTTGTTGTTTCAGGATTACCTTCTGAGTCACATGTACAGTAACGCAGCCAGAGACGACCTGTGGAGCAAACTGTCTCAGGTAAAGAGCTCACCTGTCTGTTTACCTGTCTTGGTTTTGAACCATCTACTTCTTCTGTCCCGCCATGCTCTAAAGTTTCAGGGCAGAGCAGGGAGATCGGTTCTCATGTCTCAGGTACCTCACTTTTCATCAGGGAGTTAAACCTTTAAGTGTTCCACATTTAGCTCTTCAGGGACGAAGCCGGCAGACAGAAGCCGTTAATGATTTAACGAAGCTCTTCTAATGAAGGCCACGTGAAAAGTCATGTTGCCATGGTGACATGACTGACAGGTGGAGGCGAGGCTTGTTTTTCTTGTTTGTCCTTCACACAGGAAGAAAAAAAAGTAATTTTAACAAGATTCATCTTCGTTAGCGCTGCTCGTTATAGCGAGGCTGAGCTGCCAGCCAATCAGACGTCCAATTATCTGAAAGTCAAAGATTCGTCTCTAATTAAGAGCTGTTCTTTCAGATATTTATAGGTTACTCATGGGGGATGAGGACCTCACTAATGATTGTAGAAAGTTAAATTATTAATGTCCGTTATTATTCATGTGTATTGTCTGTTTTTTAGGCCATGCATTCAGAGGGGCGGGACATCAATATTGGAGAGATGATGGACAGGTGGACTCTACAAATGGGCTACCCTGTGCTTACCATCAGCAAGAACCAATCAGAGCAGCTCCCCACTCATTACATCACTGTCAACCAGGAGCACTTCCTGTACGGACAGGAAGTGAGGAACAACAACAGGTTAGACTTGTTTCTTTGTTTATGAGGTTCTTGTAATAAATTAACTTTAAATAAAACAATAACTTGTATGTTGTTGTGTCTTTTAAATGGACCTTGAGTCTTCCCAATAAAGCATTAATAATAATAATAAGAGTTTAAATTAATGAAGGCGTGGCTGATTTGACTGACAGGTGGGCGTGTTACCAAGAGGCTAAAGTCCCGCCTCAGCTCCACTTCTCGGTCTGAAACTACATTAGCGGATAGGTTAGAATTTCCAACATGGTGACCGCAAACATTCAGCATCAAAACGCCTCTTGAGGTGACTGAGGCGATGCGTCCATGTGTTCTACAGTCTCTGGTTAATCCCAGTGGCGTCAGGGACTCCAGAAGAAGTGACCCGTCACCTCTGATTTAGCGTGGCCGAGGATAACCTTTACATTTTTAACCGAGGGCTCTAAGAATAACTCACCTGGAGACGGCAGTCCTCAGGGCACGCTGCCCGGCCTCATTCATCTCTTCATTCACCGACGATCCCTTTGGAACTCTTTGTTTCACAACTCAATAAGCACCAAGTTTGTCTTCCATTTTCTCCTGAAGAAGCACTTTCCCACTTTCTCTTCACATTCTTTAGCACCTTTACATGATTTATATTTCATTTATATTTGATACACTCCATGTTTTATTCACCTCCTTCACGAGGTCTGGAGTTTATTCTCTTCGCTGTTTTATCGACCCACTTTCTCCTCCATCAATTCTTCATCAGCTTCTTTCCTCCTTCTCACCTGTTGTTCACTCCTCTCCTTCTTTTCTGTCATGTTACTGTACCGCCGCTGACATGTACAATCACTCTACCTACTCAGTTCTCTGTGAAAAGTTTCTTTATGTGTTTGATTTCATGTTCCCCTCCTCCTCTTCCTCTGTTCTCTTCTCTGCTTTCATCTGCACTCTTTTGTGTTTCACTTGAGCTGCTCTGCTCTGAGTCGCTCCCGAGGTCTCCTCAGCCGCTGAAGTGAGGCTGTTTGTTGCAGGTGGAGCTGAACTCTTTCTTCCGTTCTTGTTGAGTCTCAAGGGGCTGCGTTCAGACGCACTCGGTGGTCCCAGGGCGTTCGCCAACACTTGTAAAAAGAAACTGTTGTTGTGCTTTTAGCTGAGGCTTCGTCATGGCTGAACGCAGCAGCAGAGGTGGATTGAATCAGAGGCCGATGCTGCTGTTTGATTGTGTGGAGCTGCGTTCAGAAGCACTCAAATGTCCCACAGTGTTACACGCTGTTGACTTAAGCTCTTCATTTATTTATTTTGTATTGATGTGCAGGAAAACATCGAGTTCTTAGAGATATTCTGAATTATTCAGGAAGACATTGAAATATCGATGGGCAGCGTTTGTTCAGTCGGCCTGAGGTCCTCTGCTAACTGTGCACACGGTAAATCATGATCAGGCTTCAGATCTGTGCACAATAACAGCTGTTAATTAGAGAAGGCTATCGACTCTGCTCGGCCCATTTTAAGCTCTCTCAGCCTTCTGGAAGTAGATAACGGTTTGTGTACCATCCTGGTTTCATGAGAGAGCCTTTTGAGACCTGATGAGCTGTTGACAGATGCTGTAGATCTGGATCAGGAATCACTACTGAAGGAGTCCATCATAAACATCATGTGGTCCATGAAAACATCCGATCATAACGATAGCTTTCATGCTAACAATGCTGCCAATCCCCTCCAATGCTCGGAGCCTTTACGCCCTGTGCCGTTTGATTCGTCGGTGAAGACAGCCCACTGTGCAGAGATCAGAGGGCGTCACTGACATACAGGAAACACATCAACACACTCGTGTTTTCATCTGCGAGGCTTCACAATCTAAAGCCGCCGAGATATTTAACATCCTCGGCAGAGTTCAAAGTGAGCAACCATGACAACAGATCACAGAGCGGGCCGGGTTTCAAAGATCCTCAGAGCAACAGTGAACTGTGGGAGGACTGGTTACCAGGAAAAACATCTTATTACTGAACTGATCTGACAAGCACAGGAAGTGAGAGACACTCGCTCAGAGGGACCTGAACCCACTGAGTTCTGCTTATTGTCATGTTTTCTTTGGGACTATTTTCTAATTCTTTGAAGCTCTAGTATCTCTACAAGGTCAGCTGAAAGCAAACAAGAACATCAGTGACTGCGTAGACTTCTTTTTATTGTAATGTTTAAAGCTTGTAACCTCTGATGCAGGGTAGGTGTCACACGAGAAAGCCAAAGGGACACCTGTGACCGGTCAAAGATTTCAGGACGACGATGTTTGTGAGAAAGAACTACACATCTCAAAAGAGATCCGATGTACTGATTTGTCCATGGGGGGTTTAAGGGCGTGGTGGGGGGCAAATCAAAGGGTGCACATTGCAATGTGACTGAAACAATAGTCAGGAAATGTCTCCTGTTCGTGTCCACTGTTGAGTAGAAAGCTCTGACCTTTCTTCTGCTGAAGAGGAGACGAGCAGCGAAGAAGAAGAGGGTGTGTGTTCATGAAATCTTTCCAAATGCTTCCGTGTATCCACGCAGCGCACACGGTCGGCAAGCAGGACCTTGCACTGCGCTCATCTCGGGGTTTGAGAGCGCATCCTTTAGGGTTCACCCTGAGCCCCGTTTTAAAGTCTTTGTTTTCGCCTATAAAACTTTATATAAATGTCAAAGTTCCTCTACACGTCTGTGGTTAAAGAGCGAGCGAGCTTTTCTCGTCACGTTCACATTAAAACTTTGTGTTGTTTCTTTACTTAAACTGATAAGGTGACATTTTCCCGTCAAACGTTTCTCAGTCTTCTCTTCCTTCCCGTCTCAGGCGGTTTGAGAGAGACGTTTCAATTTCCCGTCTTTGATTTCCCCGCCATCAAAGAGGCGACAAGGCGAGGAAAATAAACTCTTTTTCTTTAAGGAAGTGACAGAGAAAGAGACGAGGAGAAACCAGAGGACGGTGCGAGCTAACAGCGAGGAGCTACGCCTGATAGTGAAGATAAAGCAGACAGTCTCAGTGTGTCCTTAAACACATCACGACTCATTAACCAGCTCTGATGCTAAACGGGATAAATGATTCATGAGTCCACAGAACGCCGAGCCATGAGGAAGTTCAGGTTATTAATAATCTGCTTTAAGTCTCTAAAGTCAGTTATTGTTGTAGAAAAAGAACCTCAATGCAAATTTCAAATAACCGACTTTAAAGACAAACTCAAAGAAGAGGATTAGACATTCAGTCTTAATCAGACAATAAAGTCATCTAAGCGTGAGAAATAACAGTATTTAAATGCGTGCCTGCGTGTTGTTAAGTCGATCGTCTGAGCTGTAGGGCGGGCTGTTACTTAAATAATTTACATAGAATTACAGTTTGTCTGTTTTTTCACTCGGGTAAGCTCGGGTGTTTTTGAGCGGCCGTTCCTACGGTAACGCGTCTCTGGGAGATCTCGCCCTGACTCTTTAATAAGAAGGTTTCTCTGTGAAGGGATCCTTAATTTGTTACGTCAGACACTTCGAGTATCAACCCGAGTCCGACAGCGATAACATCCTTGTACACATTCGTAGTTAATGTCATATTAAGGCAGAGGTTTTAAGGCTCCTCTTGACGTGTTGTTTATGACAGATACAAATGAAGAAATGCCAGGATGTCCATTTGTCTGTCTTCTTCTGATTGGACTGAATATTATTTCTGGCTGTCTGATGGAACGGACCCATGATGACTGTTTGCTTCAGGTTGTAAAGTCTGTTAAACGTTTGGCTGTCCAAACACTCGACATAAAGACGACACGGCGTTCCTGTGAGTGAAGGGATGTGTGTAGATGCTGAGAGGTGCAAAGGCTGTAAAACCACTTCAGCACCAAGGACAGCGCTCATTCAGAGACACAGATGAGTTCTGTAAAGACTCAGCGTGGCCTCCTCAGAGAACAGTCTAAATATTTGAGCCTGACTCTGAGTGGAGAAGCTCACTCTTATGTTCTGTGTTTGCTTCTGATTCGTCTGAAAGGGAAACGAAGAAAGCATCGGTGAGAAACTTTAGATGAACTGATCTTGTTTCTGCAGCAGCTCTGATTCTCTTCCGACCTCAACGGAAAAAGCTCCTACTCATCACTCAGACTATGAATGGGGTTGAATTGGTCCTACAGCACGCCCGTCTGCTCGGCTGCTCGTCCTTGGCTTTATTTGTGTCCGAGTTTGGTTTTGTTAAGATTTTTTATTCTGCACAGTTGATTTACTCCCACGTCGTCCTGTCCTTTTCAGAAACAACTTCTTTGCAACTGAACGAGAGAAAAACAGACGATGTTAAAGATAATGCAGTTTGAAGGTTAATGTCACTGACTGTTCGTAAAGATGGACGACACATCTCCACCTCCTCCTGTTGAACTGAAGTGAAGCCAATTACCCCGGCAACAGACGCTGACATCTCTCACATCTGGAGTGTGTTGAGTAGAAATCTGTTGATGGAGCCTCGGTTTTGACGTCCCGCCCCTTCCTTTAAACAAAACACACATTTAACTTCCTGCTAAAAGGTCAAAGGTCGCTCAGGTGGGTGGAGTCCACAGCAGAACAGATTCTTGGGTCAGTTTGAAGCAGACACTCACGGTTATGTAAAGTTCAATGACTCTTGTGTTCGTGGTCGTTTGCTCTCACCGTTCCTCCTCTACTCTGATAATCCGGAGCACACAGCAACGCAGGAGCCTCATTGGTCAACACAGCTGTCAATCATGGTGTCATACCCCTTATGTAGCATCCAATAACTCATTCAGACAGAAACATTTATCTGACGTGTGTTTTGATTCATGACCCATCAGTCAACATGGAGGAGGCGGAGCTTATGACCTATACACCAGTCAGTCAAAAGAGGAGCTCCAGATGTTTTGGCTTCACTTATTGAGAGCTGTTGTACTGTCCATCTTTTTATACAGCCTGTTGTTAATCTGTTATTAAAAGGTGTAGAGTCTTTATCTTAGAACGGTCTGAAAATGTAAAACTATCACCAAACTGAAGCAGCACATGCTGTCGTCACTGAAGAACACTTTTCACTGTCTCTCTCCGTCTCCGTGAAAAAGACAATAACCTTCAGCCACTTCCACCTGACGGATGTTCACCGCCTGCTGCAGCTATTACACCCTCCCTCTCTCTCTCCATAACGCAGTCAGTGTCGCTCGCTCCATTTCCAAGTGACTGATGTTGAATGATCATGGCTGACCATCACTCTCTCTCTCTCTCTCTCTCTCTCTTTCTGTAACTGAGGCAATAAAACTCAATCCATTTCCAGCGACCATTACTGACATCACTCTCCCTCTCTGTAGTTTACAGTGGCAGGTGCCTTTGACCGTCGCCGTGGGAAACTCCTCCATGATGTGTTTAGAGCGCCTCATCTGGATCAACAACAGGACAGGTACGCAAAGACACTTCAGGTACTTGGACCAGCAGACAGCTGGGATCAGTGTATGTTTATGATCACGAATAAGTAATCTGTCCGTCTTCAGATGTGGGATTTGTACAAAAAAGATCAAACTGGGGTTTATTCCTTTGGGAGAAGCTGTGTTCACAGAGGAAGTGGGGATGAAGCTCACGCTGTTAGTTTTCATTAGCAGGAGAAATCTGCTTTGTGTGTTTAAACTTCAATAAAGAAAGCTCATTGAGTCCTTCCTGGAGAAATGAACTCTCTCTCTCTGGGTCCATTTTGGAAAAAAGATTCCCTCTGACTCTGGACAGAGACCTGGAGTAGTGGAGGGTTTATGCAGGATAGGAACACTTTGAAATGTCCTCTGATTCACACCATTGATTGACAGTATTCAGTATGCTGCAGTTATTTTCTTGGGATTAAGAGATGACCCTCCCTCGTCCCTACTCTGTCTCTGATTGGTTAGTACGCACTGACTAAATACGCAAGAGGAGTCTTATAACAGAGGCTGTTTCTCCTCTGCTGGACGGGCCAAATGAACAGTATACCCACTTCTTCCGGCTCCACTACACCACTGACACAGAGAATCAAAGTCATTTATTTCTGAAACATTTTGGTTTAGAAGTTTGGAGGGCTTTTGGTGAATAAATCTTTGAGGTTGAAGCTTGTTCTCTTTCTATAAGTTAAAAGATGAAGCTTTCTTTTGTGTTCTAACTCTGTGGTTAGTTCACGTGACGTTGAAGACTTTAAGATAGTGAAGGTCTTATTTTTATGTCTATTTAATCTCCTCTGTGTAAGTTTTTCCACATGCAGTAACTAATATCTGACCCTAACCCTAACTCATATCTGATTGGTTTACAATCATCGCTAAAACCCAACAGTGTTTCTGCTGAATCTGGACCCCGGGTCCAAAAACATGTTTGAACCCCTTTAAAACCTTTAGAATCGGACAGCACGGTATCGTCTGCATACTGCATGACCTTCGATGGATATTTATTTTGGCCTCTGCTTTCAGAATCACGGCTGTGTTTTTATCGGGTAAAGTGTTTGACTTATTTTCTGTTTTTCCACAGAAACCCACAGGATTGGTCAGATGGACGACAAAACCTGGTTGCTCGGCAACATCAACCAAACAGGCTACTTCCGTGTGAACTACGATCTCCAGAACTGGAAACTGCTCATCCAACAACTCCACAGCAACCCTCAGGTACGTCTGTTTGTCTTCCTCTCTGTCTCTTATTGACCGTCTGTCTTTCTCTTAAACTAATCTAAGCCTTACTTGTTGTCTATATTACGCCCTTATTCTCTCAACTTTTACCATTCCTAGGTCATCTCTGTCGGGAACCGAGCAGGACTCATGGATGACGCCTTCAACCTGGCCAGGTGAGTCTTCATTAAACCACTTAAAGTCTTGTTACTAACTGTCACCATGATGTCGAACCCACAGTGGAATAGACAGCTCATTATAAGAGCAGAACGTGGGGGATGTTCGATCTGTTTCCTGCGTTCTTTGGGTCTTCACGAGGGTCTCGTCTGTCACTCAGCCTGTAAGACGTGTGGACAGAGGGCAGCCGCTCTGATCCATTGCTTCTGTCTGCTTCTGTTTGGGTTTAATTGCTTCACGATAAGGAACGTCTTGTTGTTGTTGAACAGGACGGGTGATGTGTTCCTCCCTCAGATATGTCTTTTGTGATGGACTGAATTTCTCCAATGGGACGATATATTTCCGAGTTTAGACAACAGACTCAAAGAGCTCTGCTTTGAACGTCTCTAGTATGAACGATGGTTCAGTGACCTCTCACATTTAGATATTCATGAGTTTTTGGGGTGATGGATTCTTCAGATATTTCAAACCTCTTTGGGAATAAAAGGTCTGACGTCACTCACTCATCACTTTCTGATGCACTATGAATGGAATTCACCAGTATTATCACAGCCTATATAGTGGACCCAACGTATCCCACAATGCATTGTGAAAAGTTTTGAACAACCGATGGTCACTTTTTGAGCACTATGTACCATCATGCATTGCGGTGCATTAAAGCTTTGACGGGCAGAAAGCGACGTTTGAATGCCGACAGACGGACGAGAGGCGCTCGACCAGCGTGAACACGGAACACAAAGAAGTTCATTTGGACTGACTTGTAGAAGCGGTTTCAATAAAAAGTACGGGACTGTTGACGGAGTAAAGTTTGTCACCCTGTTTGATCTATCGTAAAGACCAGTGTAGAAGACCCCCTCTAATATCTGCCCTACATACTGGTGCAACAAATATACCAGTATAAAAACCCAACTCTAACCCTGCATTATTGGCGGCTGGCGAGACAGCGAGTAGTGTTTGCTGATGAGTGCGTGATGACGTGCTCTGCAAAGAACTCCCCACGGAGCGAGGAAAAAAAGAACCTATATAACAAATATGGAGGCGGAGCCAGATAGAAACGGTGTGATGAATGTCCAATCAGAGAGAGAGGTGGATGAACATGTCGTTTCTCATCGTCATGTTTTCATCCTGAAGCTTTTCACCAACTGGAACCCAAATATACTCCGACATGAACCCCCGAACTCGACCCACCTCGCTCTCTCTCTCTGCCTCGTCTCTGTGTCTGCCTCGCCATCTGTCGACTGTCATGTTCAATGAGCAACTGCACTGCACGTATGTGTGTGTGTGTGTGTGTGTGTGTGTGTGCGTGTGTCAGCGTGTGTGAGATCATGAGCTAGCTTCTCAGAAGGAGGTTTTCAGCTAAACAGAAAAAGAAGCAGATCTACAGATGCATTAATATTCACACTGACAGCAGAGCACGCTCTCACTTCCTCCTGCATCTGTCGTTATGGTAACGATGAACATCAGCATACAACATTCAATAGGTAGAGAGCCGGTGTTTTGGCGTCCTTTGTGAGTGCTGTTGGGACTTCTGTAGGAGTTTGAGGAGATTTTAGGGGAGTTTGCAGAGGAATAAAAACGTCATTTCTTTAACTGACTTTTTGGAGCACTTCCTGTCTGAGAGGAAGTTCCTGTTGGCAGGTGGTGATGTGGACTGACAGGTATCTTGGTCTGAAAGGGGCTCACTTGAAGGCGGATCAAGCTGAAGTCTCTGCGACAGGTTTCCAAACACAGCGACAAATAAAACTGTCTTCATGAAGAAAAACCCAAATAGTGCAGTGAGGAAGCATCTGTGGTGATTTGAAAGTCCGCTGTTATGACCACACGTGGGGTCAAAGGTTATCATAAGAATCCATCTTTACAGCCTCCCAGGGAACCAAAGGCCGACTGAGGCAGGTTTAGAACAGAGGAAACAGAAACACAGACGTCTGAAGCCGCTCGCAGCACGACTCTAAATTTGTTGAAGACGATGGCGGGCTCAGTTTGGGACAGGAGAGAAGTGGGAGGGGTCAGTCAGGGCGAGGTCTCTAGAGGTCTGAGCCAGGTTACAGCCGGGTCAGATCCAAACACGACAAGAAATCCACCTCAGTGCCATCTAGTCGATTTATATGAAAGTGACGTCATTATTAAGTTCTTCTTTGGTGTGTGAGAAGTGTCTTGTTCTAAATCCACTCTGATCCTGTATTTGATCATGCCTATAAACCCCTCTATTTCAGCCCTGCTCAGAACAGGCTGTTTCTGTGTCTGTAGCTTTAAATGTAAATGAGCTGTGTCTGACCACGCCCCTCTCTGGAAGGGGTCGGGTGGCTCGGGCTTTCTCGCTCCATGTCCTATTGTTTACGGTGAGAAGGCAGACTCAGAGGACAGAACAAACACCTAGCTGTGGGAGTGTCACCCACCTGGGGGAGGGGTTACTGCCCTTTGTGATGTCATGAAGGGAAAATCTCCAAACGGCCTGTTTGAGCACTCATTTTCTGAAAAGTGGAGCAGGCAAAAGACGGAGAGGATGGACTTTTCTCATCATTGGGGGGTTTGTAGACGGACTAGAGACACATGTTAGAGTTAGAGGAACATGGGGAAGAGGATTCTGTATCATATGTGACCTTTAAGAGTTCAGGTAGAAATGATGATGGAACAAAGTGGGACATGTGAGGTCAGAGTGGTCGTCTGCTAGCTGTAGGTCCAGACCTCCCTCTGAACAGACACTTGAGTTCATGACCTTCTGCTTAAAAGAGGGTTTAATAATTATTCAAATGTGTTTCCCCTCATAGAGGAACAACTCTACAAACAGAGGAAACAGTTTCTCAGTCAATACAGTTTGAAAGATCTTTAATCTGCGACTTCATTTCACTGATGCTGATTCTTCTTCTGCTCACTCTTCGATTGGCTGAGCACACAGCGCTAAATGCTGATTGGTGGCGGCAGGACTGTGTGTGTGTGTGGAGCTCGTTTAGCTGTAATAAATGGCTGTGTCTCTGCGAGTGTGTGCTTAAACAGTGATGGATGTCGCCTCTCTTTCTCGCTGTGTGTACGTGTGTGTGTTTGTGCATGTGTTTGAGTGTGTGTGTGACCGCAGCAGTTCCCTCGTTAGCTCTCCACTGAGCCTTGCTAATGGCTAATGGACAAACAATTAACTGGCCCTTAACGAAGTTAACGAGTTAATGAGCTCGTTAAGACGACAACGCTGGGAGACACACACACACACACACACACACACAGAGAGGGAGAGAGAAAATTGAAAATCTATAATCTCTTCACTTCGCTGCTTCTCTGTGAACAAAACAATCTCGCCAACAGTTTAAAGCCAACTTGGAGCTGGAGCCGAGCTTCGACTGAGAGAGGGAAGTTTGTCCACAACGTGTTGCCAGAGGAAGACATATGGAAGCTTTCAAAGCGTGACGGTTTATCCTCTGAGGAGCAGGAATGGCTCAAACCTAAAGAGCATGACTTTAAACTGCAAAGACTGCAGCTGGAGCCAGACGTTTCAGACTGTGTGGGGGGGGGGTTGAAGTTTGCATGTATTTATTGACCCTCTCTGATTCATGTCTCCGTTCACTGCCTACATGTTATATTCTGTGTATTTACCGCGGTGGTGAGACATAAAGATTCCATATTTCATTCTTTATGGACATAAAAAGATGTTTGTCTACAGTCACAGTTTAAAGGACATGTGGTGCATTGAAACACAAAGGAAGTCTCCACAGCTTAGGGATCGTTTGTCCGCCATGTTCAGTCATTTCCATCATCTTGTCACCACCACATCGTACTCGGCCGGGAAGGGGACACTTCAGACATAGTCCTGCTGTAACCCACAGTGAAACATCTTCTGATGGTATTACTGATTCCTCGTTCTTCTCTCTCCTCTGGTTGTTAATTTTGTTTAGATTGGGGAGTCGCCGGCCGTAAAGAGTGTCCTCTGTAGAGGTAAAGAGCTCAGAGATGCCACCGGGCGCCTTGAGCAGAGACACTGCTCCTCCTTTAAGAGGCCGGCTAGAATGGTTTAGGCATCCAATCAGGACGCCTCCTTGGTGCCTCCCTCTGGAAGATTTTACTGAGCACGCTCACTTGGTATGAGACTCTGAGGCCGGTCCAGAACACACTGGAGGGTTTATGGATCTCCTCAGGCCTAGGCCACTCAAGCACTAACCCGATTCTGTAACGATGTTTTAAGAAGCTGTAAGGGTTAACACACTTAGTTTTGTCAGTTTGAACCACCTGTTTCCTTTGCGGTGTTTTTGCTCTGATTCAAAGAAAACAGAGAAATCAACAAAGCAGAGGAACAGGACTTTGGATGCATCGTGCATCTCTGGACTTCCAGGACCTCTCTTCATGTTGTCGCCTCCTCCTAATTTTTTTGGGAAACTTGGCAAGGACAAAGAGACAAAGAAATAAAAAACGCTCAGAGAACATGACCTCCACAGAAACAAAACGTCTCTGTTTTTCTGACGCCTGTTTCCATGACTACGGATCACATTGGAGCAGCACTTAGTGCGGTGTGACGGCGGCGTGATGGCGTCTGTCTGCAGGTTAAAAGAGTGGAAAACACTGATGGACAAATGAAAAGACAAGCAGATCGATTTGCTGGATGTTGTTGCCATGGTGACTGCTATCTCTCCCTCTCTGCCTTGAGTCCCAATCGCTTCAGTGTGGAGCGGTGTAAACAGGAAGTCTCCCGCGCTGGATGGATTATGGTAATGTCTCGGAGGCCAGCAGCGTGATGGAGACGGAGATGGATGTGTCGAGGTTGTTCATGTCGGATACGAAGAAGATTATGGAAATATGGAGGTCTGGGATTCAGAGTTTGCACGGCTCCTCGAAGATTTCGAGAGTCTTATCTGAGGCAGATTAACTTTCTGTGGAGGTCTGTGTGTGTGTAAATTAAAAACCATTTCAGTTGGAGGACAATAAATCCCTTCACCTCCTTCGCCATGCGTCCGTCTCTCACTTTGATTGACAGTTCTTAAGCAAAGGTCAGAGCCGGGCGTCAGCCTCACGTACATTTATCTGCAGCTTTTTCCATCTTTGACTCCCTGGTCTCTGCTGAGAAATCAATGATCAGAATCAAAACCAATAAAAGTTAGTTCACTTTTTGTCCTCGACTCGCCCTCATTAATATTCATGAGCTGTGGGCGGAGCTACAGGTCGGCACTGGAAGCAGGTGAAGCCTTCTCGCCGCCTGCACAAGAAAACATCATGAATGTTAATGAATGCACAAAAGACGCTCGTTAATATTCATGAGGCGCTGGATGTTACCGTGGCAGCCAAAGAGCCGCCGTGGCATTTAGAGGCCAAGTTTGTGCCGTAATGTAGTTTATTCACACACACACACACACACACACACACACACACACACACACACACACACACACACACACAGACACACACACACACACACAGACACACACACACACACACACAGACACACACACACACACACACACACACACACACAGACACACACACACACACAGACACACACACACACACACGCAAACACACACACACACACACAGACACACACACACACAGACACACACAGACACACACAGACACACACACACACACACACACAGACACACACACACACACACACACACACACACACACACAGACACACACACACACACACAGACACACACACACACAGACACACACACACACACACACACACACACACAGACACACACACACACACAGACACACACACACACACACGCAAACACACACACACACACACAGACACACACACACACAGACACACACAGACACACACAGACACACACACACACACACACACAGACACACACACACACACACACACACACACACACGCACACACACACACACTAACACTAACACACACAGAGAGAAGGAGGGTTAAAGATCAGATGTACATCAATATCCAGCTTGGAATTGAATAAATGTCCCACAATGCACCTCTGGAGGTCCCAGACTCTGCAGTAAGAACAAAGTTCAGAGTCTGGAAGGAGCGAAAAGTGCGATAAAGATTTTTGTACGGCACGCCAAATGGATCAAAAAGATGTTTGTTAGATTTTAAGTTGATGGTTTTGATTCTTCTGTCGTACAGTTTGAAAAACAACATTTGTACCGCTCATGAAAGGAGTGGAATCTTTACAGAAGAAAAGAAGTCAAGTCTTTTACTGATGTTTGTTTCGTCTGATAATGTCTGAACTGGTGATCGAACGCAGAGACATCTTTAAAACATCTTTAAAAGGTTTCTAAATTCTACCGACAGACGAACATTCATCAGTTTGAACATTTACACGTCCGTTTAAAGATGCGAGTTTCGCTGATGACGTTATTTTCATGTCACAAATCACTTCGCAACACATCACACATTTTAATCTGAGTCCTTTTGTTCTTCTCTCTCTTCTCTCGCCTCTCAGGGCCGGGTACCTCCCACAGGGCGTTCCCTTGCAGCTGATCGGCTACCTCCCAGAGGAGACATCCTTCCTGCCGTGGCATGCCGCCAGCCGATCGCTCTACCAGCTGGACAAACTGCTGGACCGCACAGAAGACTACAGCCTGTTCAGTGTAAACACCCGATCAATCACTTACTACGTGAATGAGTCGTCCAGTCCGTCAGTCCGCCAGTCACAGCTCCGTGTTAGCAGGATAAACTGCTAACAGCTGGCCGTCTCTTCATTACCTCCTCACTGTGTGCCAGTGTGTGGTAACGTGTGTGTGTGTGTGTGTGTGTTTGTGTGTGTGTGTTACAGGACTATGTGCTGAAGCAGGTCGCATCACGATACCATCAGATGGGTTGGCCAACCAACGTCCCCGGCAACGAGGGCAACATCCTGCAGGCTTCCTACCAGACCGAGTGAGCAGCACACACATTAAAGATCCCATATTATGCTCTTTTTGGGGTTCATATATCTAATGTATGTGTCTACTAAAGTACGTTCACAATCGCTAATGTTTGAAAAAAGTGTCTGTTTTCATGAACTGCCGATCGATGCAGCCCGTCTCATCTGCCTGTGTTTGTTACGCTCTGAATCCCCCCGAGCAGGGTCCCCACGTGTGCCAAGTCTGACCTGATTGGTTGGCCGATCTGCTCTGTTGTAATTGGTCAGTCGTTCGGACAATTCTCGGAAATGTTACGCCCCTTTTACCATATTGGGAATGTAGCTAATGTGCAGCATGAGCTTGTGCTTGTCACAACGAGCCAATGGGCTTGGATCAGTGACACCATCACAGTGTGATGTCACACTGCACTTTTCAACGAGGGGGGCTAGAACCGAGCGTTACATGCAGCTACTGCTACTGCTA
>CM036555.1:21943666-21953666 GCA_020745685.1 Tautogolabrus adspersus
TAGCATTGATAGAAAGACACATATTCTTATTATAGCGTCGTGTAGAGGACTCTGTTGCTTCGTACGCCACTTCAGTGTCTTTTTTTTAACGTCGCTTCTTACCTCAGTCTTTTTATATTATTCACCAGAAACACAAGTCTACCAACTTGATCAGGATCGAGAGCAGCTCTCTTTTTATTTACAATATTACCTGCTGACGAGAACAACGTTCAGAGCGCACACACGTTCCTGTTACACAAATATTTGCGAGCCAGCTTGGAGAGTTGCAGGTTTGTAGTGACCCCGTGTCACTGCACCAATCAGTGTTAGTCTGCATCACCTGAATCGCGCCCTCTGCTGGATCAAACTGTAAACCACTTCAGCTGGCCTGAAGCTCTGATAGACTGAATAGTTAGAATTCAACCGGCTCACTGCAGTTCGAATGTGAACTCTCTCCCCCGGGTTGGAATGACTTCCCACCAGATGTTATATCGTTTATTTATTATCTTGTTCACTCTGACAGTGCTGCTGTGTTGTAGAATTGCTTGTACAACTTTTTTCATATGATTCCAAAACTGTTCCATTCCCTAAAATAAACGACTTTATAATAACAAAATAATATCGAGGTAAGAAATGTCTCCGACTGCAGCGAGTCCTCGGCCTGCAGGTTGTTATTCACGCTGCACTGACAGAGAAACAGACCGAACAGCGAGAAAGTGCTCAAGGCCATACATGAACATGAATCTGCCCCCCCGTAACTATGTGTGTGTGTGTGTGTGTGTGTGTGTGTGTGTGTGTGTGTGTGTGTGTGTGTGTGCTGCAGAGTATTTTATCAGGAAGTAACTGCGGTTATCGCTCGTAGAGAAAAATAGCGAGGATGGATGGATCTCACACACACTCCAAATTGCACAGTGAGAAAGATCGGTTTGTGTGTGTGTGTGTGTGTGTGTGTGTGTGTGTGTGTGTGTGTGTGCGTGTATGTGTGGGTGTGTGTGTGTGTGTGTGTGTGTGTGTGTGTGTGTGTGTGTGAGTGTGTGTGTGTGTGTGTGTGGGTGTGTGTGTGTGTGTGTGTGTGTGTGTGTGTGTGTGTGTGTGTGTGGGTGTGTGTGTGTGTGTGTGTGTGTGTGTGTGTGTGTGTGTGTGTGTGTGTGTGTGTGTGTGTGTGTGTGTGTGTGTGTGTGTGTGTGTGTGTGTGTGCTTGCGTGTGTGTATTTGTGTCAGGTATTGATTTTAAAAACCACAGTAAACCGTCCTGCGATCAGAGAACTGCATGTTGAGATTGTCACACACACACACGCACAGACTCTCTGTGAGGCACAGTCCCACTCACACAAAAATATAAAAACCACAACACAGCAACACACTGATTGGTCGCACAGGAAATGGTTTCAGCACAGAGGCATTGTGGGAAAAGGAGAGAGAAAATTGATTCGGGGGTTTAATGAAAAGACGGCAGCTACAAAGAAGCTGCTAACACGCACACACACGCACACACACACGCAACCGCACACGCCCACGCACCCGCACACGCCCACGCACCCGCACACGCACACGCACCCGCACCCGCACACGCCCACGCACCCGCACACGCCCACGCACCCGCACACGCCCACGCACCCGCACACGCACACGCACACGCACCCGCACACGCACACACACATGCACCCGCACACGCCCACGCACACGCACACGCACACACAAAGGGACACAGGGAGTCTGGGAGGATGAAAGTTACCTGAGCTCTCAGTTTGATGAGTGAACATGTTGTGTGTGTAACTCTCTCTGTTGTTCCTCTTTGTGTGTCTCTGTCTCACATCTTATAACACACACGTATGTGTATGTGTTGCATCTCGTATCAGGACGCTGCACACACTCGTGTGTATAAATGGACTTGAGCTTCTAAAGCGCTTTACTAGTCTACACAGCGCTTTTACACAACAGGCACCAACGAAGCAGCAGGAGCAACTTGGGGTTAAGTGTCTTGCCCAAGAACACATTGGGCATGTGGCTGCAGGAGCTGGGGATCGAACCCTCGACCTTCCAGTTGAAAGACAGCTGTCTCTGCCACTGAGCCACAGCCGCCCCTTGTGTGTGATCAGCAGGTTTCTGCAAAACATCCGATTCTTCAACAAGCTGAGAGTGATGAGACTTCAGAGCAGTGATTTGCAGCCTGCAGCAGAGCTTCAACAAACAGCAGATGACTTGATCTGTTCTCCCTGTTTTACACAAACCAACACGCAGACTGTTTCTTATCGCCTCCCAGGTTGCTCAACCTGTCGTTGACCTCTGACCTGGTCCCGGAGCAGGACGTCATCGACGTGATCATCCACGTAGGAAGAAACCCGCAGGGTCGAAGCCTGGCCTGGAAGTATTTCAGAGAAAAGTGGGACGTGCTGAACGCCCGGTGAGGAAGGAGATCATGTTTGAATCTTTGTGAAACGCTAAAGATGAAAACGCTGAAACTTTCTATCTGATTTATTTTACAGTTATGGTGAAGCACTGTTCATGAACTCTAAGCTCATCGGAGGGGTCACAGAGTTCCTGAACACGGACAAAGAACTCACTGAGGTAGGAACACATGCACACGCATACACACATACACAGGACCACCTGTGTCTCTTTAACTCCAATAAGCCCCTCACACACGGGCCCACCTCTGGACCATCAATCGACAGTCGAGCCTCGTTAGACCCCGTAAGGTTCTGTCGTCTGTTATAAACACACGCTGCCAACATCACATCGTGCATCAGGCTTCTTTTCACCTGTGAACCTGTGAGCTCAGGTGATGAAAAATCTGCATCATCACACATCAACAAGAAAAACGAAAAATTAAGCAAAATGCACAGTGAGGTGAAAATGCCCCCTAGTGGTTACAATCTGAATATCAAACTCCCATGTCCTGCAGAGTCAGGGGTGAAATCCTGTTTTTGAATGATTCATTTAGCAAAGACGCCGTGTGTGACTGAAGTAAGCTGCTCCCGCTCACTGAACACGTCTACAAATGAGTTTGGGGGTGAGTCACTGAGGGGGGGAGCGGGACGAGAGGACGGGGGAGGAGGGTTAAAGAGAGAAGGTGAAGCTATGGTACAGAGGAGAAGGGGCCATGAAGAGAGAGGAATGTCAGACGCAGCAGAGCTAACGATATCAAGTGTATGAAGCAGAGTTGGAGGGATGGATTTCCCTCCTGTGCTCCACTGAATCTGTCAAACTCTGAGCAACACTAAGTTTCCTCTTCGCTCCCAAACGGTGGAGAAAAAAAAACGTTCAGTTAATTGTCTTCCTTCCACAAAGTTTCTCTCCTGACACAAAAAGTTTCCCGTGAACGGCTCACCTCTCATGCAGGACGCTTCTTTCTTTAATTAGCGTCCAGAGTTTCTCCTTCATGTTGGAAGTTTGACTTCTCATTAGATTCAGAAGGAAACTCTGTCTTTCATTGTCCCCTCTTTAAAGGACGGTTTAGCTTTTATAACTCACATCCTCTCACATCAATGTTTCTGTTCAACTGCAGTTAAAGTCCTTCGATACTGAAACATCAAACCACCTTTACTCCATGCCTCCTGTCGCTTCCTGCAGGTGTTCTTTATGTTGTCCTCTTTTAATAATCTTTAAAGTTCCCATGAAACCAAAGCCCATATTTACATTTTATGAACTCACGTGTTGTGGGCTAAATGCCAGTATCCGTTCTTTTGGTATTAGTTTTTTATTACCATCATAGTAACATTGGTTGTGTTTCACCCGCAGTAATGGCCGATTAACTGGAACTGGAACTGGAACTCTGAGCTAGCTACCATTTAAGCGTAATCACTGTTTTTTTGGCGACTTTAAAATCAGTATTTGTGCCTCCGAAGCCTCAGTGTTTTAAAGACAGCACATTAATATGTGGCCAAACACTGAAGCTTCAGTGCCCGCTTCCATCGCTGCAACACCTGTTGGTTTGACCTGATAACTGCTCTCATATCTGGCAAACCGAGGGGCGTCCAAAACGGCCGTGTGGGGGTGCTCACTTTATCATTTCACTCTACACATCTCACTGATCGGTCCTTTAACTCGTACTTTCTGTCTAATTTCTGAACTTAAATGTAGAGCGCTTCATGCTGATGTAAGGTACAGCAGACTTCCAACACTCTCATTATCTATGAGTAAAACAATTGGGACTGTTACTTCCAGAAAACAGGGACACCCAAAATAACTTCTCCCACTTTGAGATTGTATTAATGGGTCCAGCTGCCTCAGCCTCACAGTGATGTGAACTGCACAGCAGACACATGCAGAGCATTTTTTAAAGAGATCTTTGAGGTCTGGTTTGCACATTTCCGTCACGCTGGATGTTTTTGCTGTCAACTCTGAGCTGTGATTTGAAATTGAGTCAGCAGTTACTGACTTCAGGCTCCAAAAACCTCAATCATGAGCCTGTTGTTGGTTCATTTTAATCATATGCTATATTGTGATTAGCTTTCCAGCCTCTTAGGGTAAATATTTCTGTCTGTCTTTTCTTTCCTGATTGTCACAGAGGTTTATTAAATTCTTCTTTTCTAACTGCTTTTCTGTCATCTCCTTCCTTCTGTCCTTCCCACATTTTGTCTCTACACCCCCTTCTTCCCCTCACCTCTTGTTCTCCCCTCTCTCTTTCCTGTCCTCAGTTAAAGGAGTTCATCCAGTCCAGTGGTGTGGGGGCGGGGCCTGCGTTGCCGCGGGCGCTGGAGATCGTTGAGGGCAACGTGCGCTGGCACCGCCTTTACCGGCGGCAATTCTACCAATGGCTGCGCAAACCTCCAAACTCCGCCCTCGGCTAACGCTTCGCCAACTAGATAGACTGAAGGGACTGCAAACTGACTGCTAAGCTAATGCTAATGCACTGCTAGCTTACATATGCAGTCAGAATGAAAAAAAGACTGAGTGGATCTTCAGCCAGTTTCTCTTCTGTTTCTTTTTCTTTTAAAGAAAATGTGTTTTCTATGTTGTTTCAGACGGATTGTTTGCTGTGAAACTGGTTTCTGCTGCGCTGGGAAATGACACGTTTATGTTACATTAATTAGTACTAGTACTAAGTACTAGTACTAATTACTAATTAGCAGTGATTGCTAGCTGCCAGCTAGCAGCAAAAACAAAACAAGGTTATCTCAAACATTAGTTGTTGAAATTGGTGAAGCAGTAACTCACGGTTAGTTTAGTTACTTCTTTTCAAAGCACAATCGAACTTTTCTGAACCTTCCTGATCCGACCGTCAGGAGCGTGATGCACATTTTGATGCTACGTTACGTTACACGTTTTATTAGGTCACTCATAACTCTTCTCACCGCCGCCAAGCTTAAAGTTTTAAAGAACCTTATGTGTGAAATTAAAGCCAATAATCTCTTAAAGTTATCACAAACAAATAAACCAAAATGTGTCACCCTCACAGAAACAAACTTACACACAATAAAGACATAAGCATCTCTTACTGTACCTCCTCTGAGTGGCCCAACATTAAATGATTGTTTTCAGCCCCTGCAATCCTAACCCCTCACTGAGCAGAGCTGTAATGAACACTTCATGGACTCAGAGTCCTCTGATCACAGCGCTCAGAACTCAGAGGACTCTTTCTCCCTTATTAACACTCCACAATATCCAAACTGCTTCAGCTCGGACTTAAAACGCAGCCATTTATGGGGGTGGGGGAGGGGGTAAGAAACTACAGCATTTGGAAAATATCAGCGTGATATTTGAGGCTTTGTTGGGGCCTCCTTTAAGAACCTCACTTTGAATATAAAAGCACAAACAGACTGAACAGCAGCGTTAATGTGGTCTCTTTTCTTTTTTCAACCTGCAGACTTTGAACGCTCTCCGTCAGTTTGAAGAGGAAACAAAATGTTCCATAGTTTAGTCCAGGATGGATAGAGCGAAGGTTTTATTGAGTCTTATGTTAAAAGGGAAAACGTTCAACGCATTCAACATGCAAATTTAAATTTTACAGCATCAACAGAAATATAAAACACAAAATAATCAAAAACATCAGTTCAGCCCGGCTCAGACTGCAGGAGGTTTAAAATCATCACGAGGAGACTCTGAACTTCTTCTCTATAATCTCAACATGCTCACACGACAAGATCTGAAAATCATGACTCATCACAGACTACTGGATTTTATGAAGATTATCGTGCCAGACGGAGGAACGCACCACCTCACGTGACCTCACGGAAACAACGCAGCCGGCAGTTAAATTTGAGATTATAAATCTTTGTGTAGAAAAACATAAAGATGGAGTTTCTCTCCGTGTCGTCTGTTCTTCAGTGAGAGCTGGAGGTCAGATTGAATCTGTCAGATGTGTCTCAGGTGTTCAGCTCACCTGTGCAGGTGGTCGCCATGACTACTGTCCTCCATCGTGTCTTGTGGTTATTGTAGTCACACACGACTTCCTCCAGACCCTTTCATGACGCAATCATCAAGATTTGAAAACCTAAATATTAAACATGTTTGAAATAGATCGTTAAGATTGGATCTTTATACGACTATCGGCCCGATGATCCTGCAGTCTGAGCCGGGGTTTAGAAAAAAGAGTTACAAAGGAGATGTAAAAACCACAAACCAAATTCATATTCAAAGTGAAAAGGTTTAAAACGATGGCGAACTAACCGATTATTTAATCTACGTTTTCTGTTGTTAAATTTGACTATTCAGAGATATAACAGTGTCTCCACGCCTTCACGCTTTGATCCTCAAACATATTAAAGTTACATTTTGAGGATTCATTACGGTCAAACAAAAGTGTCGATGATTTCACAACAAACATGGACTCACGTCAGATCAGCACAAAAAGTCTTTCATTGGAACTTTGAGGCCAAACTTCTCGTTCTTTGGACGATTATTATCCATGTGTGGAAACGTTCAACGCTTCAGTGTATATTTCAAATGTTCAGCTCAGACAGAGATATCACAACAGAGCAGTGGTTCTCAACCTTTGTGAGTCACGAGCCCAGTAATGAAAGCTTTGGTGTTAGAACCAGCTGTACCTGTACAGGTAGACAAACTGCTATTTATTGACGTGTGGCTGAACTCCGCTGATCGCCACTAATGAATCGATTCTCATGACATTTATAAAGTTTATGGCTTATTTTGGGTCGAACTTCAAAAGAAAAAGAAGAAAGAGTCAAACAGCTCTAGAAGACAAACTATTTCACTGAAACAGACGCTGTAATGCAAAAACCGACCCCCGGTCAAAAATACGTTACCTTATTCTTAAAATAAAACCTTTGCCGACCCCCAGAAATGATCTCGGGACCCCGAGGTTGAGAATCACTGCAACAGAGAACCATCAAATGTGCTGGCAGTTCTCGAAGGATGCTCTCTGTATTTAGTGACCTTGTAAAGCTCGACTGTAATTGGAACTTGTTTTCAAAATTGTGAAGAGAATTTGTCTTTGAGAAAACCCAAAGCAGTCCAGGGTCTATATAAACTACAGTTACCATGGCAACCTTTCTGACTTGGAGATAAACGAGAGAACACCTCAAGAAATCTCTGTGGTTTCACAAAGCACAAACATGAACGCTGTTTGACAAAGCACAGGGGCGTCAACAAACTTTGAGGGGTTTTTTCTTTCCAGCCAATCAGTGTTCAGCTTCCAATCAACCCTTTTTCAGACCTCAGAAGGGAGAACAGAAGAGTGGACTTGGAGGACTGTAAAGACAGTCTGGCTTATTGAGGCTGTCTCTATATGCAGACGATGTGGCGTTTTAAATGGGACGTTTGAGTTCATCATCAGTGGACGTTTACAGCTCGATGGATTCTCTGCTGATGTGTGAAGTTTCAGTGTTCAAGTCTGCAGACCTGTAACTTTCCCCGAGCGGTGTACCCGTTAAAGGGACGGATTAATGATGGTTAGAGCTTGACGAAACGTACGTGGCTCTGGACGTTATGACGTATTTGATGAGTGGGATGTTACCATCTGGCAGACGTTACGGCATGTTTGGAGTTACACCTGGACCTCCAACAGTGAATAGATTTAAAGGGGTAAAAAGACTTTATGGTAAAAACAGTTAGGGCCTTTGTTGCCACAGATCCAACTCTTCTGGCGAACTCTATAAGTTAAAGCATTTTCTGGGTTGGATGGCGTGTATGATATAATGGTTTCTGAAGTGATACGGATTCTGAGGTATGAGGAGTCTTACGGATCACGGATGTACCAGGATGTTCCCGTGTTTGGATGTCCGCCTGCTCTCAGAGTTAACAGAAGAAAACGGTCCAGAACTGTGGAGCCCAAAGGAAGCTTGCAGCGGGACAGACCTCGTGAAACATCGGGGTGACGTCTCTAAAATCCAGACCAAACCTTTAGGGCGGGACTTTTGGTGAACTTCTGGTGAAAGTCTGGTGTGTTGATCCTTCGTCCTGTTGAACAGACTCTCTGAAGTGAACCCTCCTCTGTTAGATCCGGCTTTGGTGTTAATAATTGAGCCATATATGAATTAATGGGACTGCCTGCTTCTATACAACGTGTGTCCAGTGAAGTGTGTGTGTGTGTGTGTGTGTGTGTGTGTGTGTGTGTGTGTGTGTGTGTGTGTGTGTGCAACAAAGATGGCGATGATGACTTTGCTGTGCCTGTCGTGACGATGATAAAATACGTAACATTATTATGATTATGGTCAGGGCAATGAGCGATTGATTTATTAAGGACGAGCCCGTGAAGATTAATGTTGATGTGAAGAAGCTAATTAGCATCATGATAATTATTATGGTAATCACTCAGTGCATCTTGAAGCTGTGTCGTCAGGGAAACAAACACGAAGCACACGATGAATCCAACAATGTTCAATAAACTCTGTGAATCATTCAGATTCAAAAACGCAGAATTAGAGATGGATCTGAAAATGAAGGAGAGGGCGTTCATTTCGATGATGATGATGATGTGTTTGTACCAAGATGTGATGGAACCAGGAAGTGGCAGAGCTCCTACTTCCTGTTTGCACTTGTGTGGTTTCCTGTATTTTCTGATTGGGTGATATTAAAATGTTAAACCTTGTGTGTGATTGTTTGAATCCATTCCTCAGCTTTCCTCCTAACAGCTCAAACAATCATCTTAATGTAAATATATCACGTTTTCTTTATTGACCTCAGAGGGAGAAGAAGACTGAACATCGCGTCAGGAACGGGATTCAAACCAGCAACCTCCAGTGTGTGCGTGTGTGTGTGTGTGTGTGTGTGTGTGTCTGTGTGTGTGTGTGTGTGTGTGTGTGTGTCTGTGTGTGTGTGTGTGTGTGTGTGTGTGTGTGTGTGTGTGTGTGTGTGTGTGTGTGTGTGTCTGTGTGTGTGTGTGTGTGTGTGTGTGTGTGTGTGTGTGTGTGTGTGTGTGTGGAGATTAATGGCACTGGGAAAGAATGTGACAGAGAGAGAAATGAGCAGAACAGATGATGAAGAGAGAGAGAGAGAGAGAGGCAGACCGCTAGTTTAGGACAAAACCAAAATTGAATCTGTCGTTCTCCCGTGCAGGACGGCGAGTTTATAACCAGGAGGGAGAGCTGCGTGTGGAGGTAAATAAAGAAAGATGGGCTGAATAAAAAAGAGGAGATAAAGGAGGAGAAAAGAAATAAAGAAAACACCTGAGGAGTGATTTCAGGTTCTTTAGTTAAGATCGAGACGTAGGCCACGTTTACACGACAATCTCAGCTGGAAGCGTTAACCTTTTGTGGCGTCCTGGCTGTTTGTTTAAATGACAGCAGCGTTTTAGGTGAATGAAAAACGTTTTTAAAAATGTTCCAGAGTTCAAACTTTTGAAAACAGCAGGCTCTCTGTCGTCGTGTAAGCTGGAAATACGCAGCTCCTCCGAAAACTGAGACTTTACGCACATGTGCATTCAGGCCCGTGTCCACCCAGCGTTTGTTTCCTGGCAGAAAAGCGCTGGCTGTGCGCTCGATCCACTAACATGTTTGTGCGCTGAGAATAAAAGCGAGCATGTCCTTCCAGTCTATATGACAACAGTCTGTTGACACCTCAACGCTCTGCAGAGGGAAGAGGATGTGAGCATGCTTGTGTTGTTTCATTACAAAGTCAC
>CM036555.1:21968666-22011166 GCA_020745685.1 Tautogolabrus adspersus
TCTTATCCTGGTGAAGCCGCGGTTAGTGTGGAACGACTTCCTGTGCAGCGTGAGCCGTCATGTCTGGGTCCAAACATCTCGGAGGAACACCCATTGATCCGTTCAGTCTCAGTTCAGTTCAACATACTCAGTTACACAGCGGCTTCACAGCGACTCCCTTCAGCGGTATGAATCAACAACGCCATGATGCAGGTTATTAAAGAGTCGAGCTTTGTCAGGTCTGTGGTCAAAAGGAGAAGAAGACAGCATTTAACATGTTTGTGTTGACATATCTGATTGTAGTCTTTGGTTCTAGTGTTCAGTCTTCAACATTAATCAGTGAGGCTCTCTTAAATCTCTTGTTTTGTATCTCATGTTAAGTGTTGTGTTAGAGCAGAGAGTCTCTTCCTGGTGACAGCGGCGGTGGTTAAAAGATTCTCTGATAGTTGGGCTCCCCGTGGTATCAGCTGTGTGTGGCTCATCAGCGATGATCATCGTTTCGGTGTGTTCATCGCCGCCCTCAGCAGGACCCACGCCGGCTCAGATTGTGATAAAATAGAGAAGAGGAGAATCATCCCATCTGGCCGACTCGGACGAGGATCAAAGAGAAGCTGCTGTTTCCAGCGACTCGACGTTAAACCTCCTGCTGAGAGGAAAGAGAAGAAGAATGTGAGGTTGGAGGGAAGTGACCTGCAGGCGGCCGTGACAGAGGATCTATTATAACGCTGCACACACACAGAGGCAGACTGAACAGCAGCACACTGTCATTTATATCAATGGTTTTAAAGTCGTGCAGTAAATGTGAAACACTTTGACCATCATCGGTCACCGAGAAGGTCTCTGCGTCCAAATACCAGGACGATCTTCCCTTTGAACACATGACTCATAATAAAAGAGACGCAGCTTTACAAACTTCCCCACAGAGATGATGAAGTCTCTTATATCTTATCATATCTATCGTATTATATCGATGTTTCTATGGTAACAGAGACTCTATTGATCAAACAGTGCACAACATTAAAATGAACAAAGTGTGCTTTCATGCATTCAGTCACTGTTGGGTTTCTAAGAGACAGACAGGACGTGTTTGGAGCCGGGCTGGAGCAGCTTTATGTTGTCGGATGTTTAAATAGCAGTCTTATGTTTTCATCTCCTCAGCATGAAAACATCAACACCCAGGTTTGGAACATCTCATATATTCATGACGGTCCAATCAACACGCAGCCTGCGAAGCATCAGCGGTCTCCTGCTGACGGACTTCGTACCTCTGCTGCAGATGTGATGTGAAAGTTGTGATGTAATACGCGTGCACACACACACCGACATGAAAAGCTGAAGGCTGGACCGCATGTTAATGTGATAAATCCGTTATAATCCATAACCTGGAGGCTCCACGCTGCTCCAGTAAACATGGAGACTCATGACCCACAGCAGAGTGGACTCTGTAAACATGGAGACTCATGACCCACAGCAGAGTGGACTCTGTAAACATGGAGACTCATGACCCACAGCAGAGTGGACTCAGTAAACATGGAGACTCATGACCCACAGCAGAGTGGACTCTGTAAACATGGAGACTCATGACCCACAGCAGAGTGGACTCAGTAAACATGGAGACTCATGACCCACAGCAGAGTGGACTCTGTAAACATGGAGACTCATGACCCACAGCAGAGTGGACTCACTGTAAACATGGAGACTCATGACCCACAGCAGAGTGGACTCAGTAAACATGGAGACTCATGACCCACAGCAGAGTGGACTCACTGTAAACATGGAGACTCATGACCCACAGCAGAGTGGACTCACAGTAAACATGGAGACTCATGACCCACAGCAGAGTGGACTCACTGTAAACATGGAGACTCATGACCCACAGCAGAGTGGACTCACAGTAAACATGGAGACTCATGACCCACAGCAGAGTGGACTCTGTAAACATGGAGACTCATGACCCACAGCACAGTGGACTCTGTAAACATGGAGACTCATGACCCACAGCAGAGTGGACTCAGTAAACATGGAGACTCATGACCCACAGCAGAGTGGACTCTGTAAACATGGAGACTCATGACCCACAGCAGAGTGGACTCACTGTAAACATGGAGACTCATGACCCACAGCAGAGTGGACTCACTGTAAACATGGAGACTCATGACCCACAGCAGAGTGGACTCACTGTAAACATGGAGACTCATGACCCACAGCAGAGTGGACTCTGTAAACATGGAGACTCATGACCCACAGCAGAGTGGACTCACTGTAAACATGGAGACTCATGACCCACAGCAGAGTGGACTCACAGTAAACATGGAGACTCATGACCCACAGCAGAGTGGACTCACTGTAAACATGGAGACTCATGACCCACAGCAGAGTGGACTCTGTAAACATGGAGACTCATGACCCACAGCAGAGTGGACTCTGTAAACATGGAGACTCATGACCCACAGCAGAGTGGACTCTGTAAACATGGAGACTCATGACCCACAGCAGAGTGGACTCTGTAAACATGGAGACTCATGACCCACAGCAGAGTGGACTCTGTAAACATGGAGACTCATGACCCACAGCAGAGTGGACTCTGTAAACATGGAGACTCATGACCCACAGCAGAGTGGACTCAGTAAACATGGAGACTCATGACCCACAGCAGAGTGGACTCTGTAAACATGGAGACTCATGACCCACAGCAGAGTGGACTCTGTAAACATGGAGACTCATGACCCACAGCAGAGTGGACTCACTGTAAACATGGAGACTCATGACCCACAGCAGAGTGGACTCACTGTAAACATGGAGACTCATGACCCACAGCAGAGTGGACTCTGTAAACATGGAGACTCATGACCCACAGCAGAGTGGACTCACTGTAAACATGGAGACTCATGACCCACAGCAGAGTGGACTCACTGTAAACATGGAGACTCATGACCCACAGCAGAGTGGACTCAGTAAACATGGAGACTCATGACCCACAGCAGAGTGGACTCAGTAAACATGGAGACTCATGACCCACAGCAGAGTGGACTCACTGTAAACATGGAGACTCATGACCCACAGCAGAGTGGACTCTGTAAACATGGAGACTCATGACCCACAGCAGAGTGGACTCAGTAAACATGGAGACTCATGACCCACAGCAGAGTGGACTCACTGTAAACATGGAGACTCATGACCCACAGCAGAGTGGACTCTGTAAACATGGAGACTCATGACCCACAGCAGAGTGGACACAGTAAACATGGAGACTCATGACCCACAGCAGAGTGGACTCACAGTAAACATGGAGACTCATGACCCACAGCAGAGTGGACTCACAGTAAACATGGAGACTCATGACCCACAGCAGAGTGGACTCACTGTAAACATGGAGACTCATGACCCACAGCAGAGTGGACTCACAGTAAACATGGAGACTCATGACCCACAGCAGAGTGGACTCACTGTAAACATGGAGACTCATGACCCACAGCAGAGTGGACTCAGTAAACATGGAGACTCATGACCCACAGCAGAGTGGACTCACAGTAAACATGGAGACTCATGACCCACAGCAGAGTGGACTCACAGTAAACATGGAGACTCATGACCCACAGCAGAGTGGACTCACAGTAAACATGGAGACTCATGACCCACAGCAGAGTGGACTCTGTAAACATGGAGACTCATGACCCACAGCAGAGTGGACTCTGTAAACATGGAGACTCATGACCCACAGCAGAGTGGACTCACTGTAAACATGGAGACTCATGACCCACAGCAGAGTGGACTCACAGTAAACATGGAGACTCATGACCCACAGCAGAGTGGACTCACTGTGACCCACAGCAGAGTGGACTCTGTAAACATGGAGACTCATGACCCACAGCAGAGTGGACTCAGTAAACATGGAGACTCATGACCCACAGCAGAGTGGACTCACTGTAAACATGGAGACTCATGACCCACAGCAGAGTGGACTCACAGTAAACATGGAGACTCATGACCCACAGCAGAGTGGACTCACTGTAAACATGGAGACTCATGACCCACAGCAGAGTGGACTCACAGTAAACATGGAGACTCATGACCCACAGCAGAGTGGACTCACAGTAAACATGGAGACTCATGACCCACAGCAGAGTGGACTCACTGTAAACATGGAGACTCATGACCCACAGCAGAGTGGACTCTGTAAACATGGAGACTCATGACCCACAGCAGAGTGGACTCACTGTAAACATGGAGACTCATGACCCACAGCAGAGTGGACTCACTGTAAACATGGAGACTCATGACCCACAGCAGAGTGGACTCTGTAAACATGGAGACTCATGACCCACAGCAGAGTGGACTCACTGTAAACATGGAGACTCATGACCCACAGCAGAGTGGACTCAGTAAACATGGAGACTCATGACCCACAGCAGAGTGGACTCTGTAAACATGGAGACTCATGACCCACAGCAGAGTGGACTCTGTAAACATGGAGACTCATGACCCACAGCAGAGTGGACTCTGTAAACATGGAGACTCATGACCCACAGCAGAGTGGACTCACTGTAAACATGGAGACTCATGACCCACAGCAGAGTGGACTCTGTAAACATGGAGACTCATGACCCACAGCAGAGTGGACTCTGTAAACATGGAGACTCATGACCCACAGCAGAGTGGACTCTGTAAACATGGAGACTCATGACCCACAGCAGAGTGGACTCACTGTAAACATGGAGACTCATGACCCACAGCAGAGTGGACTCTGTAAACATGGAGACTCATGACCCACAGCAGAGTTGACTCTGTAAACATGGAGACTCATGACCCACAGCAGAGTGGACTCACAGTAAACATGGAGACTCATGACCCACAGCAGAGTGGACTCACTGTAAACATGGAGACTCATGACCCACAGCAGAGTGGACTCACAGTAAACATGGAGACTCATGACCCACAGCAGAGTGGACTCTGTAAACATGGAGACTCATGACCCACAGCAGAGTGGACTCACTGTAAACATGGAGACTCATGACCCACAGCAGAGTGGACTCTGTAAACATGGAGACTCATGACCCACAGCAGAGTGGACTCTGTAAACATGGAGACTCATGACCCACAGCAGAGTGGACTCTGTAAACATGGAGACTCATGACCCACAGCAGAGTGGACTCAGTAAACATGGAGACTCATGACCCACAGCAGAGTGGACTCTGTAAACATGGAGACTCATGACCCACAGCAGAGTGGACTCACTGTAAACATGGAGACTCATGACCCACAGCAGAGTGGACTCACTGTAAACATGGAGACTCATGACCCACAGCAGAGTGGACTCACTGTAAACATGGAGACTCATGACCCACAGCAGAGTGGACTCACTGTAAACATGGAGACTCATGACCCACAGCAGAGTGGACTCTGTAAACATGGAGACTCATGACCCACAGCAGAGTGGACTCAGTAAACATGGAGACTCATGACCCACAGCAGAGTGGACTCTGTAAACATGGAGACTCATGACCCACAGCAGAGTGGACTCTGTAAACATGGAGACTCATGACCCACAGCAGAGTGGACTCACTGTAAACATGGAGACTCATGACCCACAGCAGAGTGGACTCTGTAAACATGGAGACTCATGACCCACAGCAGAGTGGACTCTGTAAACATGGAGACTCATGACCCACAGCAGAGTGGACTCACTGTAAACATGGAGACTCATGACCCACAGCAGAGTGGACTCTGTAAACATGGAGACTCATGACCCACAGCAGAGTGGACTCACTGTAAACATGGAGACTCATGACCCACAGCAGAGTGGACTCACTGTAAACATGGAGACTCATGACCCACAGCAGAGTGGACTCTGTAAACATGGAGACTCATGACCCACAGCAGAGTGGACTCACTGTAATTGTATTCTACACAAACTATAAATATTAAAACGAGTCCATTAAATGACTCATTTCATATTTTCTTTGGTATTTTCATCATATCCAAATATGCAGTGATGATTGCTGGGTAATATGGGGTCATGTGATCTGAGGCGAGCACAGAGCACATCTCCGAGGCGACCGAAAAAATAAAAATACTTTTCAAACACAAAAGCTGAAGTGAAAAAGGACAGGAGAGAAGGAAACAGGAGGAGAGGGTATCAAAGCTCCCTACATTACACTCTTTTGGTTTCACAAACAGTCGGCAGCCCACAGATGACCCCCTGAACCCCTGACCCCCTGACCCCCGGACCCCCGGACCCCTGGACCCTTCATAGCATCAACGCAGCAGCTCGGCCCGTGTATGTGAACTTCAACTACTGATGGGGAGAAACAGAGACTTTTTTACATCCTGTGTTTTGTGTTTCACGGAGACGTGGCTGTGTGGACTGATACCGGACTCTGCGCTGCAGCTGGCAGGATTCCAACTCTTCAGAGCGGATCGGGACGCACAACTTTCCGGGAAGAAAAAGGGTGGAGGAATCTGTTTCTATGTCAACAGTGGCTGGTGTTCGGATGTCACAGTGATCCAAAAGCACTGTTCTCCCGAGCTGGAATCTTTTTTCATTCATTGTAAACCTTTTTATTCTCCCCGCGAGTTCGCTTCATTCATACTGGTGGGGGTCTACATGCCTCCGCAGGCCAACGTGCAGGAAGCCCAGCGCGCTCTTGCAGACCAGATACTGTGTGTGGAGCGGACAAACCTGGACTCCTTAGTTATTGTCCTCGGTGATTTTAACAAAGGTAATCTCAGTCATGAGCTTCCTAAGTATAGACAGTTTATTAAATGTCCGACCAGAGAGGGAAATGTTTTGGATCACTGTTACACCACAGTCAGCAACGCTTATCACGCCGTCCCCCGCGCTGCACTGGGCCACTCTGACCACGTCATGGTCCATCTGATCCCTTCATACAAGCAGAAATTAAAGCTCTGTAAGCCTGTTGTGAGGACATCAAAGCAGTGGACCAGTGAAGCTGTGGAAGAATTAAAGGCGTGCTTAGACTGTACTGACTGGGATGCTTTCAGGACTGCCTCAAACAGTCTGGATGAGTACACAGAGGCTGTGACGTCATACATTGACTTCTGCCAGGACTTATGTGTAGCATCACACACTACGGTGAGCTACAACAACGACAAGCCCTGGTTCACAGCTAAACTCAGACGGTTAAGGCAGGAAAGGAGGTGGCTTTTAGGAGTGGGGACAGGGAGAGTTTTAAAAAGGCTAAATACACCTTTAGCAGGGCGGTGAGAGAAGCCAAGCGTCTTTACTCTGAGAAACTACAACAACAGTTCTCAGATAGAGATGCTGGCTCAGTCTGGAAGGGTCTCAGACAGCTCACCAGCTACAAGCCTAAAACCCCCCCACTCTGTAAGTGACCTGCGTCTGGCCAACAACCTGAACGAGTTCTACTGTCGCTTTGAAAGACAATGGGACAGCCCGGAAACCAACGACTCCACTTCACAACTCACCTCCCCCACCACAACAGGGTCTCAGGACTCTCAACGAGCCCTAACAGCCCTCTCTCCCCACACCCCAGCGACACCTCTTTCAGTGACTGAAAGAGGTGTTAATAAGATCTTCAAGAGACAGAACCCCCGCAAAGCAGCTGGACCAGACTCTGTCTCTCCCTCCACCTTGAAGCACTGTGCTGATCAGCTGTCTCCAGTCTTTACAGACATTTTTAACACCTCATTGGAGACATGCCATGTGCCAGCCTGCTTCAAGTCCTCCACCATCATCCCTGTCCCCAAAAAACCAAGGACCACAGGACCTAATGACTTCAGACCCGTCGCCCTGACCTCTGTGGTGATGAAGTCCTTTGAGCGCCTGGTGCTTTCACACCTCAAAGACATCACAGACCCCCTCCTGGACCCCCTACAGTTCGCCTAAAGAGCCAACAGGTCTGTGGACGACGCTGTCAACCTGGCCCTCCACTCCATCCTCAAGCATCTGGACTCAGCAGGAACCTACGCCAGGATCCTGTTTGTGGATTTCAGCTCTGCTTTCAATACAATAATCCCGGCCCTGCTCCAGGACAAGCTCTCCCAGCTGAACGTGCCTGACTCCACCTGCAGGTGGATCACAGACTTCCTGTCTGACAGGAGACAGCAGGTGAAGCTGGGGAAGAATGTCTCGGACAGCAGGACCATCAGCACTGGCTCCCCTCAAGGCTGCGTTCTTTCTCCTCTGCTCTTCTCCCTGTACACTAACAGCTGCACCTCCAGTCACCAGTCTGTGAAGCTCCTCAAGTTCTCAGACGACACCACCCTCATTGGACTCATCTCTGGTGGGGACGAGTCTGCCTACAGGTGGGAGGCTGACCATCTGGTGACCTGGTGCAGTGAAAACAACCTAGAGCTTAACGCTCTGAAGACAGTGGAGATGGTTGTGGACTTTAGGAAAAACGCAGCCGCCCTCAGCCCCATCACCATCGGTGACTCCACGGTGTCTACTGTGGAGTCTTTCCGCTTCCTGGGGACCACCATCGCCCAGGACCTCAAGTGGGAGCTGAACATCCCCTCCCTCATCAAGAAAGGACAGCAGAGGATGTACTTCCTGCGGCAGCTGAAGAAGTTCAACCTGCCAAAGACCATGATGGTGCACTTCTACACTGCCATCATCGAGTCCATCCTCTCCTCCTCCATCACAGTCTGGTACGCTGCAGCCACAGCAAGAGACAAGTACAGGCTGCAGCGCATCATCCGCTCTGCAGAGAATGTGATTGGCTGCAGTCTACCATCTCTCCACGACCTGTACACCTCCAGGACCCTGAGGCGTGCAGGTAAGATTGTGGCCGACCCCTCTCACCCCGCACATGGACTGTTTGAGACTCTCCCCTCTGGCAAGAGGCTGCGGTCCATCAGGACCAAAACCTCTCTCCACAAGAACAGTTTCTTCCCCTCTGCTGTCAGCCTCATGAACAATGTCCCCTGCCCCCCCCCCCTCCTCCTCCCACATAACACAGACTCTCATCAGCCCCACAGTCAGAAAACATCACAGTGATGTGAAGGCTGGAACTGTTTTTATGCGTTACATTAACGCTCACTGGACTTTACATTCTTTACATGCACTCCATCACAGCTTGTAGATTTTGTTATTTTTTATTATTATTCTTTATTTTTTGACATTTTTAAATTCTATTGTTTATATTGGTAAATCTCTTATATTTTACATTATTTAAGTTCTTGCTATTTTTTGGCTGTTTTTCCCTGTTAACTGTTTTTTGTTTTTTGCACCATTACACCAAGACACATTCCTTGTATGTGTAAATGTACTTGGCAATAAACACGATTCTGATTCTGATTCTGATTCTGATTCATTCTGAAGGAAGCTCAGCCAACAGGTTCAGGCTTTAAAGTGAAGTAAACATGCTATGCTAGGTAACAGATAATATACAGAATATGGACAGATTGTACAGGTTAATAACTTATTGAGGGGGTATGAACATACTATACAGATTTAATTGCAGTGGACAATAATACAGGTGGTGAGAGATGTGTGTGTGTGTGTGTGTGTGTGTGTGTCCAGGAGGGGTGATGGGGGGATAATGGGTGAGAGGGGGGGGGGGGGGGGGGGGGTCAGCTGGGGGCAGAGTTCAGTAGAGAGCAGCTCGGGGGAAAAGCTGTTCTTCAGTCTGCTGGTTCTGGTCCGGAGGCTTCTGAAGCGCCTGCCGGAGGGCAAGAGGACAAACAGTCTGTGGGCAGGGTGGGTGGAGTCTTTTAGGATGCAGACAGCGTTTCCTTTGGACGTCCTCAATGGCGGGGAGTGGGCATCTTGTGATGCGCTGGGCAGTTTTCACCACCCGCTGTAGAGCCTTACGGTCTGTGGCAGCTGTGTCACACCAGACTGTGACACACTCTGCAGCGCTCCTGTCCAGTTGTGTTCAATGACGTCTAAGAAAATCAAAGGAAAGAAACTCTTTGTGCTCAAACCAGGTAGTTTCTGATCGTGTCCAAAACTCTCCAAAATATGACGTGGAAGTATCCAGCTGAATCCTCTGATGCTTGAATTCAGCATGTGAAGAGATACAGAACCTGCAAAGTCACCTCAGCTCTCGAGGTAAGCAGAGAGGAGGGGGTTGGCCTCCTCGAATGCCGGGGTCCAGTATGTGAAAGAGAATGAGCCTGGAGAGGTGATGGCTTTTATAGTCTGGATGGATGGTTAGAAAATTCAGACCCCCCCCCCCCTCCTTTTTCACACCTACGTGTTAGGTGCTATAGGGGGGGCTGCTATGGGTAAGACTCTTTTGTCTAGTTCCTACAAAATACTCTAGTCAGGCTTTAAAAAGGGGATACAGGCCTGAGTCCTTTGTCCAGCACACATGGCCAGAATCCAACAAGACCAAGACACATCCTGTGTAAAGAAGCAAGACAAAAACTGCAGTCCCTCAAATGGCCACTTGAGGCTTGAAACAAAAGTGAGTTAGTCCCCATTTAGACGCTCAACTTCACAGGAGAATTACATGTTGTTAAAAAAAACTGTATGAAGAAGGATTTTAAACACTCTTCTAGATTTTATAAGGAGCCAGGGCAGAGAAGCCAAAACAGGAGTAATCAATCAATCAATCTTTATTTGTAAAGCATCAATTCATAACAAGTGTTATCTCAAGACGCTTTACAAAAAGCAGGTCAAAGACCTTACTCTTTGTTATATTACAAGGACACAGCTTAATCCATCATGAGCACTTTAGCAAAGCAGCAAAATTTACATCGGTCAGAAAAAACTTCAGCGTGATCCCAGGTTCATTACCAAACAGCCTTCACAGCCTGGACTGCGCCGGGCTTGGAAAGGGATAGGGGGAGATGGGATAAGATGCAGGAGGGGGGATAGGGAACAGGGGGGGGGGGATGTTCAGGTAGACCGTCCCGTCTAGATGCCACGCTGATGCCATTAAGGGCAGTTATATCATTAGAAAAAGTCTCTCTGAGGTTCTTAGGTCCAAGCACAATAACTTCAGTCTTGTCTGAGTTAAGCAACAAAAAGTTTCTGGTCATCCAAGTCCTAATGTCCTTAAGGCAAGCTTCTAGTGTACATAACTGATTGGTGTCATCTGGCTTCATTGATACGTATAGCTGAGTATCATCTGCATAACAATGAAAATGTATGGAGTGTTTCCTCATAATATTACCCAGAGGAAGCATATATAATGTAAAGAGAATCGGTCCAAGCACTGAACCTTGGTCCCTTTTCCTAGTTCTAGTCAGAACACGAGCTGCAGCATTTTGGACTAGTTGAAGAGTCTTTAGAGATTTACCTGAGCACCCTGATAAAAGAGAATTACAGTAATCCAACCTGGAGGTAACAAATGCATGAACTAAGCTCCTCCCTCATCACGTCTTTGTTCATTCATATTGATTCTGTGATGGCTCTTTGACCGAATTGTGGAAGCACGTCACAGCAGGAGCTCAACACACACACACAGTCAGACATGCACACACACAGCACTGTTCTCCCCCGCTGGCTCAGCTGATCCCATCTCCCCTCTGTAACGCCTTTGTTACTACCTCTGAAGAAGGTACAGAGGGGGGGTCACTGCGCCCTCCATTACGCCTCCACGACTTTCAGACTGAAGGACAAACGTCACAGGGGCCTAAATATGGCGCCTTGAAACGGCGCTCTGACATCTCAAAATGGCCGTCTTGTTATGTTTAAACCACAGCCGTCCTTGTTGGATGTCTTTATGGTTCTTATTCACTCCGTGAACTAGAATATTCTGATTCATTTTAACAAACAGTGCACAGCAGTAAACACTGATTTTAGACGCTCCCACGTAAGGTCTGATTCAGCGTGTTTATGTGGTGGTCGTTAATCCGAGTTACTTTCTGTGTGGGCGGTCTCTGAGTTATCCGAGCCTCTGGATGATTGACAGCTGGCTGACACAGGCACGGACACAGGTAACAGTTTTAGATTAGATGTGTGTGCACACGTGTGAGTGTTTGTGTTTGTGGTCGGGTGTTGGACTCTCATGTTGAACCTAATGTAAATTGACACGTGAAAATACCCACAATCCCAGAGGACAGGTCTCTGAGCTCTGTGCTGAGACGATTACTAGCTGCTGACACACACACACACACACACACACACACACACACACACACACACTTGATGGTTTCATTTCTGATGACAGTATCTAATAGAAATGATTCAGATGATGTGATATAAGATATAAAACAGTATATGTCTGCATGTTAGTGTTTAAGAGAGATAACAGCCTTGCAGCGTTAGCCGTATCATCTCATCACTGAATGCTTCTGAACTGTTTACTGTGGCAGCAGTAGATGTCACCAAGCGATGGATAATATGGTTGAAAAGTCAAAAAAGAACAAATGTTATGGATGAAATAAGACCAAACACTAATCCTGAACATTAAATACAGCCTTACAGGTGGCTGTGTTAGCTTCATGCTAATTACAGCATGCTAACAGGCTCATAATGTCAATGCCTATAGGTAATAAGGTGTTTAGCAAGGTGTTGGATTAGCACCTTAGCATGTATAACAGGTGTGTTAAAATAATAGATTCATAATTCACCATCCTTTAGTTCATGTTTACAGATCTTTATGTGACGTAGTTTTGAAATGCTGAAGTATCAAACTTAAGCTAGGCTACGTGAGCATCCATGAGGTTTCTCAGGTGCTTCGCTCTGTGTGCAGGTAGAAGAACAGTCGTATGTATTTTATTTTGGTGTAAACGGTGTAAAAAAAAAAAACCTGCTCCAGTTGGCGAGAGAGCTCTGGTCCTCGTCTTCACCTTATAATAATAATAATAATAATAACTTGGATTTATATAGCGCCTTTCAAGAAACCCAAGGACGCTTTACAATAGGGGGGGGGGGGGGGGGGGGGGAGGTAACACAAAACAAAAAACAAACAGATGAAGGTGTTAACTGAGGCCGAATGCTTTGGTGAACAGCTGGTGTTTGAGCAGATTTTTGAAAATGTCCAGAGAAGCAGCAGTGCGGATTTTAGCAGGGAGAGAGTTCCAGAGGGTCGGGGCGGAGGCACTGAAAGCTCTGTCACCAAAGGAGCGCAGTTTGGTGTGGGGGGGGTGGAGAGCAGGCCTGAGGCTGAGGATCGCAGCTGTCGTGACGGGGTGTAGGGATGGAGGAGGTCGGTGAGGTACGGTGGGGCTAGTTCATGAAGAGATTTGTAGGTGAGTAGGAAGAGTTTGTATTCAATGCGGGACTTGATCGGGAGCCAGTGGAGGTGAATGAGGGTGGGGGTGATGTGCTGCCAGGGTTTGGTACGTGTGAGGACCCTGGCAGCAGAGTTCTGTATATATTGGAGTCTGTTTAGGGCAGTGTTAGGAAGCCCGAACAGAACTCCATTACAGTAGTCCAGACGTGAAGTGATGAAGGCGTGAATGAGGGTCTCTGCCACGGAGTCAGGGAGTGAGGGCCGGAGGCGTGAGATGTTTTTGAGGTGGAAAAAGGCGGACTTGGTGATGGACTTGATGTGTGATTTGAAAGAGAGGGTGGAGTCCAGAATGACACCTAGGTTGCGGACCTCGGGTGAGGGGCGGATGGAGCAGTCGTCCACAGCGAGGAGGAGATCTCCAACCTTCCCGAGCAGTGCCTTGGGGGCCACAACCATGAGCTCAGTCTTGCTGCTGTTGAGTTTGAGGAGGTTAGAGGACATCCAGGTGTTGATATCGAGCAGGCAGTTGACAAGTGACTGGGGGGGGGAGCTTAGTGGATGGCGGGGTGCTGAGGTAGAGTTGCGTGTCGTCGGCGTAGGAATGAAAATTGAGACCATGTTTGCGGATAATCAGACCAAGGGGGAGCATGTAGATGGTGAAAAGAAGCCCTAACTAATAAGACAACGCTCAGAGAGTGTCAGGTCAGACCGTCTACACGTGCTAATTGAAGAATAAAGTGTCAGGTTTAACTGAGGCCAATGGGAGACATTACTTTGTGTAATGTTGTAGTATGGCGCTTAAGGGCAACACTAAAAATAGACTTTTCACGAGCTGGCAGCGCTTACATCGTATAGAAATGAGATATTTCAGTCTGGACCACAGACCAGTGGTCGTCATGTCAGACATTGTGTTTTTGACCGTTTTGAATCGCTGAGTTTGACTGTTTGACGGTTGCCATCTTGCTTTTCTGTTTATTTGTTTGTGCCAGAAGTCTCCATATTTGGACATATTTTGGATACAAAGGATTAAATGGTTGAAGACTCTGAAGTGACGCCAGAGCACCCACCTGTCAATCAAAGCTGTAACGTCCATAATTATTAGAATTAAATACAAGTTTTAGACGAAATATGATTCAAAGGTTGTGTTAAATAAAAGTCAGATCCAGTACAGAATAAAGTATAATATGGGGTTCTGTTAAGATCGGCCCACTGGTGAAGCCAGCCTCTAGTGGCCGCTCAAAGAACTGCAGAATTTTTAACATTGGATCTTTACCAGAGTGGTGAACCAGCTTACCAACAAACACACATCTACAGACCCCTGCAAGACCCTCACTGACAGACAGACAGACAGACAGACAGGCAGGCAGACAGGCAGGCAGACAGGCAGGCAGGCAGGCAGGCAGACAGGCAGGCAGGCAGGCAGGCAGGCAGACAGGCAGACAGACAGACAGACAGACAGACAGACAGACAGACAGACAGACAGACAGGCAGGCAGGCAGGCAGGCAGGCAGGCAGGCAGGCAGGCAGGCAGGCAGGCAGGCAGGCAGGCAGGCAGGCAGGCAGGCAGGCAGGCAGGCAGGCAGGCAGGCAGGCAGGCAGGCAGGCAGGCAGGCAGGCAGGCAGGCAGGCAGGCAGGCAGACAGACAGACAGACAGACAGACAGACAGACAGACAGCAGTTTACAAAGACATGCAAGACACAAAACATTTATTACAATAGACAACCGCTGTCCCCCCCCCCCCCCCCCCCCCCCCCCCCCCCCCCCCCCCCCTTACATATATATTAACCCAAAACGAGATTTAGGAAGCCCCTCTACGAATAAGAATAAAAAATTAAACCTGTGCAATTAAAAATAGAAATAGACTCATACAACTTATATAAAGACATTTACATAACCTGCATTGCATGTAGGAAACTGTGTTGCTCATTAAAACAGGAAGTATCAACTTAAAGAAGGTCGTGAAACAACTCGAGATCCCAGAAAAGCTCAAACTAATCTTAAATAATGTGTCCATTTCCTTTTCATTTTAACATGGGCTCTGTAGGAATTTACTCCCTTTTGGGAGCCAGCCTCTAGTGGCCACTCCAGGAAATGCACTTTTTCAACAATGCTTTTTAAAGTGTGAAGTATACATCAACTTGTAGACGGTGGTCAAACAGCTCCTGGATCCAGCCTCTAGTGGCCACTCGAAGCGCTGCAGGTTGAAACTTTGGTTGACGTTTGCTCTAATGTCTTCCAAACTAACCACACAAACAGCACCCTGAAAGTTTGCTCATGATATTTCAGTTAAATAATATCAGATACAAACTTGTAAATGTGATTCAGACCCTGAAATAGAAAAAGTCTGACACTGAATCTCATCCAGCTGTAACATCACATGAGGCGTTCAGGGACACTTCTCTGAATAATGACATTTCACACACACACACACACACACACACACACACACACACACACACACACACACACACACACACACACTGTTTGCTCGCTTACATCAAATAAAGCCAGAAATCTGGGGGTTATTATGGATTCAGATTTACACTTGGAGAGTCACATCAAATCAGTAACAAAATCGGCCTACTATCACCTCAAACATGTAGCACGACTTAGAGGGCTCATGTCAGCTCAAGACTTAGAAACACTTGTACATGCCTTTATAACTAGCAGACTATTGTAACTAACCCTAACCCTGTCAGTCAGCTCCAGACTTAGAAACACTTGTTCATGCCTTTATAACTAGCAGACTATTGTAACTAACCCTAACCCTGTCAGGCAGCTCCAGACTTAGAAACACTTGTTCATGCCTTTATAACTAGTAGGTTAGACTATTGTAACTAACCCTAACCCTGTCAGTCAGCTCCAGACTTAGAAACACTTGTACATGCCTTTATAACTAGTAGGTTAGACTATTGTAACTAACCCTAACCCTGTCAGTCAGCTCCAGACTTAGAAACACTTGTCCATGCCTTTATAACTAGTAGGTTAGACTATTGTAACTAACCCTAACCCTGTCAGTCAGCTCCAGACTTAGAAACACTTGTTCATGCCTTTATAACTAGTAGGTTAGACTATTGTAACTAACCCTAACCCTGTCAGTCAGCTCCAGACTTAGAAACACTTGTTCATGCCTTTATAACTAGCAGACTATTGTAACTAACCCTAACCCTGTCAGTCAGCTCCAGACTTAGAAACACTTGTACATGCCTTTATAACTAGCAGACTATTGTAACTAACCCTAACCCTGTCAGTCAGCTCCAGACTTAGAAACACTTGTTCATGCCTTTATAACTAGCAGACTATTGTAACTAACCCTAACCCTGTCAGTCAGCTCCAGACTTAGAAACACTTGTACATGCCTTTATAACTAGCAGACTATTGTAACTAACCCTAACCCTGTCAGGCAGCTCCAGACTTAGAAACACTTGTTCATGCCTTTATAACTAGCAGACTATTGTAACTAACCCTAACCCTGTCAGTCAGCTCCAGACTTAGAAACACTTGTCCATGCCTTTATAACTAGCAGACTATTGTAACTAACCCTAACCCTGTCAGGCAGCTCCAGACTTAGAAACACTTGTTCATGCCTTTATAACTAGCAGGTTAGACTATTGTAACTAACCCTAACCCTGTCAGGCAGCTCCAGACTTAGAAACACTTGTTCATGCCTTTATAACTAGCAGACTATTGTAACTAACCCTAACCCTGTCAGGCAGCTCCAGACTTAGAAACACTTGTTCATGCCTTTATAACTAGCAGACTATTGTAACTAACCCTAACCCTGTCAGTCAGCTCCAGACTTAGAAACACTTGTTCATGCCTTTATAACTAGCAGACTATTGTAACTAACCCTAACCCTGTCAGGCAGCTCCAGACTTAGAAACACTTGTTCATGCCTTTATAACTAGCAGACTATTGTAACTAACCCTAACCCTGTCAGTCAGCTCCAGACTTAGAAACACTTGTACATGCCTTTATAATTAGCAGACTATTGTAACTAACCCTAACCCTGTCAGTCAGCTCCAGACTTAGAAACACTTGTCCATGCCTTTATAACTAGTAGGTTAGACTATTGTAACTAACCCTAACCCTGTCAGGCAGCTCCAGACTTAGAAACACTTGTTCATGCCTTTATAACTAGCAGACTATTGTAACTAACCCTAACCCTGTCAGTCAGCTCCAGACTTAGAAACACTTGTCCATGCCTTTATAACTAGCAGACTATTGTAACTAACCCTAACCCTGTCAGGCAGCTCCAGACTTAGAAACACTTGTTCATGCCTTTATAACTAGCAGACTATTGTAACTAACCCTAACCCTGTCAGGCAGCTCCAGACTTAGAAACACTTGTTCATGCCTTTATAACTAGCAGACTATTGTAACTAACCCTAACCCTGTCAGTCAGCTCCAGACTTAGAAACACTTGTACATGCCTTTATAACTAGCAGACTATTGTAACTAACCCTAACCCTGTCAGGCAGCTCCAGACTTAGAAACACTTGTTCATGCCTTTATAACTAGCAGACTATTGTAACTAACCCTAACCCTGTCAGGCAGCTCCAGACTTAGAAACACTTGTTCATGCCTTTATAACTAGCAGACTATTGTAACTAACCCTAACCCTGTCAGTCAGCTCCAGACTTAGAAACACTTGTTCATGCCTTTATAACTAGCAGACTATTGTAACTAACCCTAACCCTGTCAGGCAGCTCCAGACTTAGAAACACTTGTCCATGCCTTTATAACTAGCAGACTATTGTAACTAACCCTAACCCTGTCAGTCAGCTCCAGACTTAGAAACACTTGTCCATGCCTTTATAACTAGCAGACTATTGTAACTAACCCTAACCCTGTCAGGCAGCTCCAGACTTAGAAACACTTGTTCATGCCTTTATAACTAGCAGACTATTGTAACTAACCCTAACCCTGTCAGGCAGCTCCAGACTTAGAAACACTTGTCCATGCCTTTATAACTAGCAGACTATTGTAACTAACCCTAACCCTGTCAGTCAGCTCCAGACTTAGAAACACTTGTCCATGCCTTTATAACTAGCAGACTATTGTAACTAACCCTAACCCTGTCAGGCAGCTCCAGACTTAGAAACACTTGTTCATGCCTTTATAACTAGCAGACTATTGTAACTAACCCTAACCCTGTCAGGCAGCTCCAGACTTAGAAACACTTGTCCATGCCTTTATAACTAGCAGACTATTGTAACTAACCCTAACCCTGTCAGTCAGCTCCAGACTTAGAAACACTTGTTCATGCCTTTATAACTAGCAGACTATTGTAACTAACCCTAACCCTGTCAGGCAGCTCCAGCTTGTTCAGAACGCTGCTGCTAGAGTTCTAACAAAGACCAAAACATGTGAGCACATTACACCAATTCTTAAATCCTTACATTGGCTCCCTGTATGTCAGAGAATTCATTTCTAAATCCTACTGCTCACATATAAATCACTACATGGTTTAGGGCCAAAGTATATCACTGATATGCTTCCACTACATAAGCCTTCAAGATCACTAAGATCTTCTGACACCAATCTGTTAGTGATTCCCAGAGTCAATACAAATCATGGGAAAGCATCATTTAGTTACTCTGCAACAAACAGCTGGAATAAACTTCCTGAAGATTTAAGACTTGCCCCAACTCTGACCACTTTTAAAACCAGACTCAAAACTTTTATGTTCACCTTAGCCTTCTGCTAAATCTGACCTACATTACACTTTTAACTTCTGCCTTTAACCAAACAATTTTAATAAGATTTTAATCTCTCACTCTGCACTGTAACTTTTAATTCTTTTTATATGTTTTTATTCTCTGTTTTTTAATTGTCTTTTAATTCTTGCATTTTATTTCGCTTTATTGTATGTGAAGCACTTTGAGTCTGCCTTGTGTATGAAAAGCGCTATATAAATAAACTTGCCTTGCCTTATGGAACTTTTTGTTTTTGGAAGTCTTTTGTTTGTAAATACTTTAAATACCAATGTTTTCCTTTTTTTGTAAATATCTGTCGCTGCACCTCGGGAGGCCGGCTAAGAATAAAAATACATCAATCGCAGTCTTCGACTACGCCTGTGTTTTACACATTTTTGGGTGTTTTAACAGAGAACCCCGTCACATATTCTTTGTCCTTTTTAAGTTGTACATGTATGAAAAAAAAATCATTTGTTGGGCTCTACTGACCGGCCACCACTGGTTTCTCCTGTGCATGGTCTGGATTGGACTTTACACCCAGGATCTACTTTAGAGCTCAAACACTGTTCATTATTGCAGACGCAGTGAAGTGGTTTCACTCTGAAGCTCTTCCTTTTCACGCTGAACAGTTGAAAGTGCAAACACTCAGAGACAGACAGTTATTATACGACAATAATTACTCACACAGACTCAGGCTGACACTCGCACAGTGCTGAAGTCAGACATGAGCCTCTGGCTGCTGATAGAAACTTTAATCATCCATCAACTGTGACTGCTGACATAATTATTACACAACACACTCCCAGTGTCTGTCAGCTTCCAGTGTTTTCTGTTCTTCTCCCGAGGAAACAGTCATTTGCTCAGAACATTTCAATGTAATTCTCCCTCACTCGCGACTGCTTTGAACTTCCTCCTGGCTCAACACACGATCATTAAGTACCACGTAACTGCAGCATCTTTCCAGGACACCAGAGCAAACAAAGTTATAGTGAGAGAGGGGAAGAGCAAGATTTCAAATACACAGTGTAAAATGCTGCAGGCTGAATGTCATGTTTCTGTTTTTGAGCATCTCAGCTGGTTTTCTTACTGTGAAGGCTCGCTGCGACACCTCAGTGGAAATGTTTGCATACAAGCTGGTGGAAGTGAATCAACTGGTTTCATGAGTACACTAGAGACTGTAATGAAGAAGTTAATGGAGCAAACTGGAAGTCATCCACTACTTTGTGTTTCTTGTTTGTTTTTAAGCCAGACATGACCATATTTGGACAAGAAGGTCGATACAAAGAGTGACAGGCCGTGGTTGGAGCAACTTGTCAATCTTAAGGTAGCCACGCCCTAAATCCTCCCTGCTACCGGGTTTATGTTACTCTCTTTGACTGAGACCATAAAGTGTTTGAGAAACGGTGTTCTGAGGATCATTTTCACTTGACCTTCTTTACCCTCAGGGCCGCTAATGTCTCCATAACTGGTTCATGTTCTCCCTCTCTCTGCTCCGTCTCTGAGTCTAACTCTCAAAGCAGATAGCTCTGATGATCTTCACACACAAAAACAGTTAGCTCTTCTTTTGTGTGTGCATTTTGAGAGAAGCTAACTGCAGCTTTCTGCACCGAGCTGCACTCTCACGCTGACGTGTGTGTCGCCCCCTTCTGGCCAATAGAGAGGATGCAGGTTTATGACACTCCTGAATTCAATTGACCTTGAAACCAACTTTTTATAGAAATGTTCCACAGCTCTCCCAACACTGAGTCCTCCGTCCTGTGGTTCTCATTGTTTAAAGCGTGATTTACCATTTTCCAGCACCTTATGTTACCTCAGCATTAGTTTGTAAATGCAAACAGTAAAACAAGTCCTTCCAGTCTTTGTGTGGAAATCTCAATAACTCCTCTGGTATTAAACTCTTCTGTAAATGATGTTTGTATTCCTGAATAAAAAAAACAGATGAAGCCAGAAAACAGATCGAATTCATACAGAAGTCTTTCCAAAACAAACTATTATTCAGTTTCCGAGTCTGTGCTGCCGGAGCTCATCATAAAACAGAAAAAGACGATTATGTAGATATCAGTCAGGCTGGACTGTGATGAGTCGGCTAAAACTAAACAACACACACACACACACACACACACACACACACACACACACACACACACACACACACAGACACACAGACACACACACACACACACACACACACACACACACACACACACACACACACACACACACACAGACACACACACACACACACACACACACACACACACACACACACACACACACACACACATACACACACACACACACACACAAAGAGATCCACACAGAGACGACAGAGCGAAGCTGCTGGCAGCTGCAGAAACGTCAGTCACCATCAGAGGAGAAAGTTTGTGTAAATCAGCTTAAACAGACTTTGGCTTCATGCATCATTAATGTGACGAGCTGCAGCAGAAACACTGCTGACAATACACAGAGCTGTGGACCTGTGACCTGCAGTCTGCATCATGACTTCATATATATCACAGAGCTGTGGACCTGTGACCTGCAGTCTGCATCATGTCTTCATATATATCACAGAGCTGTGGACCTGTGACCTGCAGTCTACATCATGTCTTCATATATATCACAGAGCTGTGGACCTGTGACCTGCAGTCTGCATCATGTCTTCATATATATCACAGAGCTGTGGACCTGTGACCTGCAGTCTGCATCATGTCTTCATATATATCACAGAGCTGTGGACCTGCAGTCTACATCATGTCTTCATATATATCACAGAGCTGTGGACCTGCAGTCTGCATCATGACTTCATATATATCACAGAGCTGTGGACCTGCAGTCTACATCATAACTTCATATATATCACAGAGCTGTGGACCTGTGACCTGCAGTCTGCATCATGTCTTCATATATATCACAGAGCTGTGGACCTGCAGTCTGCATCATGACTTCATATATATCACAGAGCTGTGGACCTGCAGTCTGCATCATGTCTTCATATATATCACAGAGCTGTGGACCTGCAGTCTGCATCATGACTTCATATATATCACAGAGCTGTGGACCTGTGACCTGCAGTCTGCATCATGTCTTCATATATATCACAGAGCTGTGGACCTGTGACCTGCAGTCTGCATCATGTCTTCATATATATCACAGAGCTGTGGACCTGCAGTCAGCATCATGTCTTCATATATATCACAGAGCTGTGGACCTGCAGTCTGCATCATGTCTTCATATATATCACAGAGCTGTGGACCTGCAGTCTACATCATGTCTTCATATATATCACAGAGCTGTGGACCTGTGACCTGCAGTCTACATCATGTCTTCATATATATCACAGAGCTGTGGACCTGTGACCTGCAGTCTACATCATGTCTTCATATATATCACAGAGCTGTGGACCTGCAGTCTGCATCATGACTTCATATATATCACAGAGCTGTGGACCTGTGACCTGCAGTCTACATCATGTCTTCATATATATCACAGAGCTGTGGACCTGTGACCTGCAGTCTACATCATGTCTTCATATATATCACAGAGCTGTGGACCTGCAGTCTGCATCATGTCTTCATATATATCACAGAGCTGTGGACCTGCAGTCTGCATCATGTCTTCATTTATATCACAGAGCTGTGGACCTGTGACCTGCAGTCTACATCATGTCTTCATATATATCACAGAGCTGTGGACCTGCAGTCTGCATCATGTCTTCATATATATCACAGAGCTGTGGACCTGTGACCTGCAGTCTGCATCATGTCTTCATATATATCACAGAGCTGTGGACCTGTGACCTGCAGTCTGCATCATGTCTTCATATATATCACAGAGCTGTGGACCTGTGACCTGCAGTCTGCATCATGTCTTCATATATATCACAGAGCTGTGGACCTGCAGTCTGCATCATGTCTTCATATATATCACAGAGCTGTGGACCTGTGACCTGCAGTCTACATCATGACTTCATATATATCACAGAGCTGTGGACCTGTGACCTGCAGTCTGCATCATGTCTTCATATATATCACAGAGCTGTGGACCTGTGACCTGCAGTCTACATCATGACTTCATATATATCACAGAGCTGTGGACCTGTGACCTGCAGTCTGCATCATGTCTTCATATATATCACAGAGCTGTGGACCTGTGACCTGCAGTCTACATCATGACTTCATATATATCACAGAGCTGTGGACCTGTGACCTGCAGTCTGCATCATGTCTTCATATATATCACAGAGCTGTGGACCTGTGACCTGCAGTCTGCATCATGTCTTCATATATATCACAGAGCTGTGGACCTGTGACCTGCAGTCTACATCATGACTTCATATATATCACAGAGCTGTGGACCTGTGACCTGCAGTCTACATCATGTCTTCATATATATCACAGAGCTGTGGACCTGTGACCTGCAGTCTGCATCATGTCTTCATATATATCACAGAGCTGTGGACCTGTGACCTGCAGTCTGCATCATGACTTCATATATATCACAGAGCTGTGGACCTGTGACCTGCAGTCTGCATCATGTCTTCATATATATCACAGAGCTGTGGACCTGTGACCTGCAGTCTACATCATGTCTTCATATATATCACAGAGCTGTGGACCTGCAGTCTGCATCATGACTTCATATATATCACAGAGCTGTGGACCTGTGACCTGCAGTCTACATCATGTCTTCATATATATCACAGAGCTGTGGACCTGCAGTCTGCATCATGTCTTCATATATATCACAGAGCTGTGGACCTGTGACCTGCAGTCTGCATCATGACTTCATATATATCACAGAGCTGTGGACCTGCAGTCTGCATCATGACTTCATATATATCACAGAGCTGTGGACCTGTGACCTGCAGTCTGCATCATGTCTTCATATATATCACAGAGCTGTGGACCTGTGACCTGCAGTCTACATCATGTCTTCATATATATCACAGAGCTGTGGACCTGCAGTCTGCATCATGTCTTCATATATATCACAGAGCTGTGGACCTGTGACCTGCAGTCTGCATCATGTCTTCATATATATCACAGAGCTGTGGACCTGTGACCTGCAGTCTACATCATGACTTCATATATATCACAGAGCTGTGGACCTGCAGTCTGCATCATGTCTTCATATATATCACAGAGCTGTGGACCTGTGACCTGCAGTCTGCATCATGTCTTCATATATATCACAGAGCTGTGGACCTGTGACCTGCAGTCTACATCATGTCTTCATATATATCACAGAGCTGTGGACCTGTGACCTGCAGTCTACATCATGTCTTCATATATATCACAGAGCTGTGGACCTGTGACCTGCAGTCTACATCATGTCTTCATATATATCACAGAGCTGTGGACCTGCAGTCTGCATCATGTCTTCATATATATCACAGAGCTGTGGACCTGTGACCTGCAGTCTACATCATGTCTTCATATATATCACAGAGCTGTGGACCTGTGACCTGCAGTCTACATCATGTCTTCATATATATCACAGAGCTGTGGACCTGTGACCTGCAGTCTACATCATGTCTTCATATATATCACAGAGCTGTGGACCTGCAGTCTGCATCATGTCTTCATATATATCACAGAGCTGTGGACCTGCAGTCTGCATCATGACTTCATATATATCACAGAGCTGTGGACCTGCAGTCTGCATCATGACTTCATATATATCACAGAGCTGTGGACCTGCAGTCTGCATCATGTCTTCATATATATCACAGAGCTGTGGACCTGCAGTCTGCATCATGTCTTCATATATATCACAGAGCTGTGGACCTGTGACCTGCAGTCTGCATCATGTCTTCATATATATCACAGAGCTGTGGACCTGTGGACCTGCAGTCTGCATCATGACTTCATATATATCACAGAGCTGTGGACCTGCAGTCTGCATCATGACTTCATATATATACAGTTTATAATCCCTTAGTATGAGTCTCAGGATGTTGATGACAGGGTTAGGGTTAGGGTTGTTGATGAGAGGTAACCTCGTGATAACGGGTTTACTCATTTACACTGTTTTGATGAGATTTTGAAAAATGAAATGTTATCTTGGGAAATGTTTTTCTTCCAAGATGACGAGATGAATGAGTGAAAACAACAGAAACTGTATGTCTGCTTTGGGCTTCCGTAAAGGACACATTATTATCAGTTGTTGTTTTTTCTAAACTACATATTCTTTCAGACTAAAGAGTTGAAGAAATGCAGAAGGCCGAGGCTGCAGCTCTGTAGGTGCAATGCATTCTGGTACATGTAGGCCCTGCTGTTATGGCTGCTGTAGCAGAAGAAGCAGGTTAATATAGCACTCACTGAGGACTATAAAGAAAACTGTGTGAGTTTGAAGTCCACACTGTTTTGTTTACTCCACTTCTTCTGTCAGATTTGAAAACTGCAACCCGAGCTGAAGCCTGGCTGAGAGCGTCTTACAGACACAGCAGCTGAGAGTCACAACAGGCTGAATGGATTATGGTAATGTGTCAGAGGCAAGGTGCATGATGGGAATTGAGATGAGTGCGCCGGAGCTGGTTGGTTAGAAAATGAGGCAGATTATGGAAATATGATGGTCTGGATTTCAGATTTCCTTCAAAGCTCAAAGACTTAGTCAAAGACTTTCTGCCTGTCTGTCTGCCTGCCTGCCTGTCTGTCTGTCTGTCTGTCTGTCTGTCTGTCTGTCTGTCTGTCTGTCTGTCTGTCTGTCTGTCTGTCTGTCTGTCTGTCTGTCTGTCTGTCTGTCTGTCTGTCTGTCTGTCTGTCTGTCTGTCTGCCTGCCTGTCTGTCTGTCTGTCTGTCTGTCTGTCTGTCTGTCTATCTCCGCAGATCACACTTACACATTCACTCACTGATGGTAGAGGCTGCTGAGTAAAGAGACCATCAGTATTAACTCATCCATTCATACACATTCACTCACTGATGGTAGAGGCTGCTGAGTAAAGAGACCATCAGTATTAACTCATCCATTCATACACATTCACTCACTGATGGTAGAGGCTGCTGAGTAAAGAGACCATCAGTATTAACTCATCCATTCATACACATTCACACACTGATGGTAGAGGCTGCTGAGTAAAGAGTCCATCAGTATTAACTCATCCATTCATACACATTCACTCACTGATGGTAGAGGCTGCTGAGTAAAGAGTCCATCAGTATTAACTCATCCATTCATACACATTCACACACTGATGGTAGAGGCTGCTGAGTAAAGAGTCCATCAGTATTAACTCATCCATTCATACACATTCACACACTGATGGTAGAGGCTGCTGAGTAAAGAGTCCATCAGTATTAACTCATCCATTCACACACATTCACTCACTGATGGTAGAGACTGCTGAGTAAAGAGACCATCAGTATTAACTCATCCATTCATACACATTCACACACTGATGGTAGAGGCTGCTGAGTAAAGAGTCCATCAGTATTAACTCATCCATTCTTACACATTCACACACTGATGGTAGAGGCTGCTGAGTAAAGAGTCCATCAGTATTAACTCATTCATTCATACACATTCACTCACTGATGGTAGAGGCTGCTGAGTAAAGAGACCATCAGTATTAACTCATCCATTCATACACATTCACTCACTGATGGTAGAGGCTGCTGAGTAAAGAGACCATCAGTATTAACTCATCCATTCATACACATTCACTCACTGATGGTAGAGGCTGCTGAGTAAAGAGACCATCAGTATTAACTCATCCATTCATACACATTCACTCACTGATGGTAGAGGCTGCTGAGTAAAGAGTCCATCAGTATTAACTCATCCATTCATACACATTCACTCACTGATGGTAGAGGCTGCTGAGTAAAGAGTCCATCAGTATTAACTCATCCATTCATACACATTCACTCACTGATGGTAGAGGCTGCTGAGTAAAGAGTCCATCAGTATTAACTCATCCATTCATACACATTCACTCACTGATGGTAGAGACTGCTGAGTAAAGAGTCCATCAGTATTAACTCATTCATTCATACACATTCACTCACTGATGGTAGAGACTGCTGAGTAAAGAGACCATCAGTATTAACTCATCCATTCATACACATTCACACACTGATGGTAGAGGCTGCTGAGTAAAGAGTCCATCAGTATTAACTCATTCATTCATACACATTCACTCACTGATGGTAGAGGCTGCTGAGTAAAGAGACCATCAGTATTAACTCATCCATTCATACACATTCACTCACTGATGGTAGAGGCTGCTGAGTAAAGAGACCATCAGTATTAACTCATCCATTCATACACATTCACACACTGATGGTAGAGGCTGCTGAGTAAAGAGACCATCAGTATTAACTCATCCATTCATACACATTCACTCACTGATGGTAGAGGCTGCTGAGTAAAGAGTCCATCAGTATTAACTCATCCATTCATACACATTCACTCACTGATGGTAGAGACTGCTGAGTAAAGAGACCATCAGTATTAACTCATCCATTCATACACATTCACTCACTGATGGTAGAGGCTGCTGAGTAAAGAGTCCATCAGTATTAACTCATCCATTCATACACATTCACTCACTGATGGTAGAGACTGCTGAGTAAAGAGACCATCAGTATTAACTCATCCATTCATACACATTCACACACTGATGGTAGAGGCTGCTGAGTAAAGAGTCCATCAGTATTAACTCATCCATTCATACACATTCACTCACTGATGGTAGAGGCTGCTGAGTAAAGAGTCCATCAGTATTAACTCATCCATTCATACACATTCACTCACTGATGGTAGAGACTGCTGAGTAAAGAGACCATCAGTATTAACTCATCCATTCATACACATTCACTCACTGATGGTAGAGACTGCTGAGTAAAGAGTCCATCAGTATTAACTCATCCATTCATACACATTCACTCACTGATGGTAGAGGCTGCTGAGTAAAGAGACCATCAGTATTAACTCATCCATTCATACACATTCACACACTGATGGTAGAGGCTGCTGAATAAAGAGACCATCAGTATTAACTCATCCATTCATACACATTCACACACTGATGGTAGAGGCTGCTGAGTAAAGAGTCCATCAGTATTAACTCATCCATTCATACACATTCACTCACTGATGGTAGAGGCTGCTGAGTAAAGAGACCATCAGTATTAACTCATCCATTCATACACATTCACACACTGATGGTAGAGGCTGCTGAGTAAAGAGACCATCAGTATTAACTCATCCATTCATACACATTCACACACTGATGGTAGAGGCTGCTGAGTAAAGAGTCCATCAGTATTAACTCATCCATTCATACACATTCACTCACTGATGGTAGAGGCTTCTGAGTAAAGAGTCCATCAGTATTAACTCATCCATTCATACACATTCACACACTGATGGTAGAGGCTGCTGAGTAAAGAGTCCATCAGTATTAACTCATCCATTCATACACATTCACTCACTGATGGTAGAGGCTGCTGAATAAAGAGACCATCAGTATTAACTCATCCATTCATACACATTCACACACTGATGGTAGAGGCTGCTGAGTAAAGAGTCCATCAGTATTAACTCATCCATTCATACACATTCACTCACTGATGGTAGAGGCTGCTGAGTAAAGAGACCATCAGTATTAACTCATCCATTCATACACATTCACTCACTGATGGTAGAGGCTGCTGAGTAAAGAGTCCATCAGTATTAACTCATCCATTCATACACATTCACACACTGATGGTAGAGGCTGCTGAGTAAAGAGACCATCAGTATTAACTCATCCATTCATACACATTCACTCACTGATGGTAGAGGCTGCTGAGTAAAGAGTCCATCAGTATTAACTCATCCATTCATACACATTCACTCACTGATGGTAGAGGCTGCTGAGTAAAGAGACCATCAGTATTAACTCATCCATTCATACACATTCACTCACTGATGGTAGAGGCTGCTGAGTAAAGAGTCCATCAGTATTAACTCATCCATTCATACACATTCACTCACTGATGGTAGAGGCTGCTGAGTAAAGAGACCGTCAGTATTAACTCATCCATTCATACACATTCACACACTGATGGTAGAGGCTGCTGAGTAAAGAGTCCATCAGTATTAACTCATCCATTCATACACATTCACTCACTGATGGTAGAGGCTGCTGAGTAAAGAGACCGTCAGTATTAACTCATCCATTCATACACATTCACTCACTGATGGTAGAGGCTGCTGAGTAAAGAGTCCATCAGTATTAACTCATCCATTCATACACATTCACTCACTGATGGTAGAGGCTGCTGAGTAAAGAGTCCGTCAGTATTAACTCATCCATTCATACACATTCACTCACTGATGGTAGAGGCTGCTGAGTAAAGAGTCCGTCAGTATTAACTCATCCATTCATACACATTCACACACTGATGGTAGAGGCTGCTGAGTAAAGAGTCCGTCAGTATTAACTCATCCATTCATACACATTCACTCACTGATGGTAGAGGCTGCTGAGTAAAGAGTCCATCAGTATTAACTCATCCATTCATACACATTCACACACTGATGGTAGAGGCTGCTGAGTAAAGAGTCCATCAGTATTAACTCATCCATTCATACACATTCACTCACTGATGGTAGAGGCTGCTGAGTAAAGAGACCGTCAGTATTAACTCATCCATTCATACACATTCACACACTGATGGTAGAGGCTGCTGAGTAAAGAGTCCATCAGTATTAACTCATCCATTCATACACATTCACTCACTGATGGTAGAGGCTGCTGAGTAAAGAGACCGTCAGTATTAACTCATCCATTCATACACATTCACTCACTGATGGTAGAGGCTGCTGAGTAAAGAGTCCATCAGTATTAACTCATCCATTCATACACATTCACTCACTGATGGTAGAGGCTGCTGAGTAAAGAGACCATCAGTATTAACTCATCCATTCATACACATTCACTCACTGATGGTAGAGGCTGCTGAGTAAAGAGACCATCAGTATTAACTCATCCATTCATACACATTCACACACTGATGGTAGAGACTGCTGAGTAAAGAGTCCATCAGTATTAACTCATCCATTCATACACATTCACACACTGATGGTAGAGGCTGCTGAGTAAAGAGACCATCAGTATTAACTCATCCATTCATACACATTCACACACTGATGGTAGAGGCTGCTGAGTAAAGAGTCCATCAGTATTAACTCATCCATTCATACACATTCACACACTGATGGTAGAGGCTGCTGAGTAAAGAGACCATCAGTATTAACTCATCCATTCATACACATTCACACACTGATGGTAGAGGCTGCTGAGTAAAGAGACCATCAGTATTAACTCATCCATTCATACACATTCACACACTGATGGTAGAGGCTGCTGAGTAAAGAGACCATCAGTATTAACTCATCCATTCATACACATTCACTCACTGATGGTAGAGACTGCTGAGTAAAGAGTCCATCAGTATTAACTCATCCATTCATACACATTCACTCACTGATGGTAGAGGCTGCTGAGTAAAGAGACCATCAGTATTAACTCATCCATTCATACACATTCACTCACTGATGGTAGAGGCTGCTGAGTAAAGAGACCATCAGTATTAACTCATCCATTCATACACATTCACACACTGATGGTAGAGGCTGCTGAGTAAAGAGTCCATCAGTATTAACTCATCCATTTATACGCAGCTGACTAAGCAGTGGGAGCAATACGGGGTTAAGTGTCTTGACCAAGGACACATTGGACATGTGGCTGTAGGAGCTGGGGATCGAACCCTCGACCTTCCGGTTGAGAGACGACGACAACAAACCTGAAAACCTCGAGTGGGGGGGCATGAAAACTGCTTTAAGATACCCACAGGTCTGACTACCCCTCAGACAGAACCTGTCCAGGACCCTCCATAGCTTAGCTAGACCTTCTTAGACTTATGGAGAGCTTTAAGGTCCAAAGCCTCATAACTGGCAGGAGAAGCTCTTGAATTCAATCTAAAACATTTCCAATAGAAGTTGATCCTCTCTCGATATCCACCTGAGACAGATAATCCATATATTCTCCTCTTGACTTGCACTCAAAGAGACTCTCAATCTTTGTTCTCAGGTTAATTGAATCTCCTTCTCTTTATTCTTCTGTTTCAGAGAAAACGGGCCAATCAGTATCGCCGTGTTTTACTAAATGAGATTTCTATTACCTCGACAGCTGAGTGTATCGGTGATGCTGTAGCTGTCACTCATCCCTCCAGCTTCATTAACTCTCGTTTTTCAAACTCCTCTCTCATCTTCTTCACTGTGTCTCTTTAAATGAGCTGTCAATCATCCCCCCGGCCCCCCCGAGCCACAATTACTCCATTATTACCTCGACGTACAACACCGAGGAGGATTAAACGCCGTCTCAGTGCTGTCGGTTCACTTTAATACTATCATAAGCCGGAAACTACAGCTGACACCGTGCGGAGGAAACAGCAGAATATTAATATTATCTTTGATTCGACTGAAAGAGAGGAAAAACAATCTGCTGGTTAAAGGCTCAGCTTCTATCTGCTGTCACATTTATACCCTTACATGTTCGTCCCGATGCTGAGCGTGCACAGCCCTGCAACATTTGGCCCCGCTCTGCAACGCTCTGCACCGCTAGGCAACCCTCTGCACCGCTAGGCAACGCTCTGCACCGCTAGGCCCCCGCTCTGCAACGCTCTGCACCGCTAGGCCCCGCTCTGCAACGCTCTGCACCGCTAGGCCCCGCTCTGTAACGCTCTGCACCGCTAGGCCCCGCTCTGCAACGCTCTGCACCGCTAGGCCCCGCTCTGCAACGCTCTGCACCGCTAGGCCCCGCTCTGCAACGCTCTGCACCGCTAGGCCCCGCTCTGTAACGCTCTGCACCGCTAGGCCCCGCTCTGCAACGCTCTGCACCGCTAGGCCCCGCTCTGCAACGCTCTGCACCGCTAGGCCCCGCTCTGCAACGCTCTGCACCGCTAGGCCCCGCTCTGTAACGCTCTGCACCGCTAGGCCCCGCTCTGCAACGCTCTGCACCGCTAGGCCCCGCTCTGCAACGCTCTGCACCGCTAGGCCCCGCTCTGCAACGCTCTGCACCGCTAGGCCCCGCTCTGCAACGCTCTGCACCGCTAGGCCCCGCTCTGCAACGCTCTGCACCGCTAGGCCCCGCTCTGCAACGCTCTGCACCGCTAGGCCCCGCTCTGCAACGCTCTGCACCGCTAGGCCCCGCTCTGTAACGCTCTGCACCGCTCTGCACTGCTCACGTTTGCACCAACATACACTAGACTTTGGCTTGATGACTGAGAAAGTTATGAGGTTTTTATTTTCCAAACACCTCCACAGACATGTGACCAAAGACATTTGTTTTATTTTGTCAGTTTTTTACCCCCTCCAGGTTCACTGCTGGGCAAAAAACAGAACCTTCAACGCTCCTCAAACACCTCTTCCCTCTCTTCCAGGACCCTTGAAGCCTCTTTTAGGATGAGAATATTGTCAAGAAAATCTCTAAAAAACAATTGCCTTACAAGTGACCAACTCAAGGATCCCTGGGGTCCCTTAAGGACCAAATTCTCAAGGAACCTTATAATCTCCCCAAAGACTCTTCGTATGGTAGGCCTGAAGCATATAGAGACCTTACATTCCCTCAAGGACCAAAAAAACATCCTCAGACATGACTTGAAACCTTCTCAAGGTTCAATACTATCTCCTCAAGGATGTTATGAATAGCCACTGCAGCTACTCCAAATAAACTTGTTTTTAGGACCCCAGAATCTTCTGAAGATAACTGAGTCTCATCAAGGACCTTTGCATGCTTGATAATGTTTGCTTCAACCTTTCCAAAACCCATGTGATCGGTACGTGTTCCGCCCACTGCGATTGTAGCATCCCTCCGAAAGATGGTTGGACTCTTGAACTGATGATTTTAGTTTATGGTTTATTTTTAAAGCACTCAAAACCACCATAAGAGCTTAGAGCCTCTTTGAGGGTTGCAAAACATTAAACTTTCACTGTTTACCTTTTCTCGAATCACGTTCGTTTTTTCGTAGTCAAGTTACAGTCACAAACTTTGTTAAACCGGAAGTTTCTTCAAAATAAAAGCACGTCTTTATCAATGTTAGATTATAAAGTTTATTTTCTTAATTACTCATACAACAGCATAAAGAAGTACAAATATGTGTTACTGTCTGAAAGACAAATGAAAACATACAAACATAAGCAGTCAGAGTTAGGGCTGAATATCATTACTTTACATTTGATTGGATATGTAATAATATTACATAACTAAACATTATCATAGAGACCTCATATATTCTAATACACAGGTACCGTATTTCAAAAATAAAAATGTCAATTAGTCCAAATCTTTCTGGCTAAATTTTCCAAGCATAAAACAAAGGCAAAACTTTTTTTAATTCACTCAAATAAAAACTAAGAACTAAGTATTTATGAAGCATAATTCAGAAAGTGCCTCCAGCAACATAAAAGCTGTCGTATCCTCCAAGGCGTATAGAAGAAGCCCTGCAGCCCCTCTGTGCAGAGAGAAGAAGCCCTGCAGCCTGTCTAGCATGGAGAAGAAGCCCTGCAGCCCGTCTAGCATGGAGAAGAAGCCCTGCAGCCTGTCTAGCATGGAGAAGAAGCCCTGCAGCCTGTCTAGCATGGAGAAGAAGCCCTGCAGCCCCTCTGTGCAGAGAGAAGAAGCCCTGCAGCCCCTCTGTGCAGAGAGAAGAAGCCCTGCAGCCTGTCTAGCATGGAGAAGAAGCCCTGCAGCCCATCTGTGCAGAGAGAAGAAGCCCTGCAGCCCGTCTGTGCAGAGAGAAGAAGCCCTGCAGCCCGTCTGTGCAGAGAGAAGAAGCCCTGCAGCCCGTCTGTGCAGAGAGAAGAAGCCCTGCAGCCCGTCTGTGCAGAGAGAAGAAGCCCTGCAGCCCGTCTGTGCAGAGAGAAGAAGCCCTGCAGCCCGTCTGTGCAGAGAGAAGAAGCCCTGCAGCCCGTCTGTGCAGAGAGAAGAAGCCCTGCAGCCCGTCTGTGCAGAGAGAAGAAGCCCTGCAGCCCGTCTGTGCAGATGGTTGATGGAGCTAAGAGGAAATAAAAACGGCATTTTTTAATTATATACAAAATGTAATCAAAATATTCAAAAATTATGAACGCGTAATAAACTCAAATAAATTCAGTAAGGAGACCTAACCTTCTCTATGAATATTTAACAATATACGTTGCATGTCACATATACTTATTTAAAGTAAGACCTCCGTGTACGCGGCTCTTAAATGACCTTACTTTTAGATGAACAAAATGAACATCGTTTGCTTTTAAAGAATGATTATCAACTCCGCTTGTGATATAGCCCTGTGTTACTATCGTATGAGTGACTTATATGCTTATATTTAATTAAATACAAATTGTCTAAGGAAAATACTCTTACCTGTGTCTGTAGGTCTGTATGGTCTGTACCAGTGCCATATAATAGAGATCTCTTCAGAGGGCACTGGTCTGTACCAGGTCTGTACAAGCCCAAACTGTGCCCACAACTTCCGGGTTTTTTTGGCGGCCAAAATCATCATTTTTGACATCTTGCGTTGTTCTCTGCTGAGATTTGGACAGGTACCGGTTCCGCAGGTACCGGTTCCGCCCCCTAGCTTGGTACTGGTTCCGCCCTTCCCTTCTCATGTACGTGTTCCGCTCCCTCTCTTGCAGCCTGCAGACAGACCCTTCTCCCTTTTTCCTCCAGGACTTGTAGTTTGTAGCTGCAGCCAGCAGATGGCGCAGAATCCCCATAAATCAGACGTGTTCCCACTGAAGCTTCCTGTCTGCTTCTTTTGTGGCCCTTTGTGAGCAGTCAGAGTGAGACCTCTGACCAGGAGAAGATCTGTGTCCAGAGACGTGACCTCTGACCTTCTGTCTGTCAGTAACAAAGCTGAAGACGATTTTATTTTAATGAAAAAAACAACATTAATGTGTCGTTAATGCAGAGTTTGAAATGCAGCATTGAGAAGGTTTTGAAAGTCCTTGAAGATTTGGTGTCTCCTTAAAGAGACTGTTTAGGGTTTAAATGACGGGTCAGAACTTGGGCTGATGAGGATGAAAGAAAACCCCTGACCCTGTTTACATTAAGGATGATAGAAGTGTGGATTCTTGAATCTCGGATATTTCTGATGACGTCACTGGGATCAAATTAAAGAACACGTGTTTAAGTTTAAAACTCATACGCGACCGATCAGGACGTAAATGTATGTAACCTTTATTTTCTTTAACCCTTTAGACCCACAGAAGGACCTTTCTTGTGTTTATAGGGTTAGGGTCGGGTTAGTCTGTAAACGTGTCGTCTCAGTATCATCGAGCCTAACACACTAAAACACTCTGCACACCCTCAGCTGGTTAAATATCATAAAGACTGTGCAGCTCTGTTACCGAGGGTAACAGGACAGAAAACTTTTATTTTATTTTATATACTTTATTAATCCCCGAGGGGGAAATTCTGTTTCGCACTCTGTTATTGAGAGACATGCTTCTCTCACACACAGGCCTGAATCACACACATGCACAAACACGACCTGTGGACATGCATTAATGGAGAGATGTCAGAGTGCGGTGGCAGCCCACAGGAGGCGCCCCCTGAGCTGGTGGGGGTTCAGTGCCTTGCTCAAGGCCACCTCGGCAGTGCTCGAGAGGTGGTCTGGCACCTCTCCAGCTACCAGGCCAACTTCCATATTTTGGTCCACATTGGGACTTGAACCGGCGACCCTCCGGTTCCCAACCCAAGTCCCTACGGACTGAGCTACTGCCGCCCCAAACAAAGACAATGAAAAAAGAGAAAAGTGCACAGAACACCTCTAAAATTCAACGTCACCTCCACACAGACACAGACTATTGTGTCTGTCAGAGTCTCCTTTCATTTTGCCACATGGGGGCGCCAAAGCTGAATTTATTCAAACTCCATACAGCTTGTTAATGAGACTAATCAGATTTAACTATCATTAAAGTTTAATACCAAACAGCCACTAAAATCACATGCAGCTCCTCAAAGATCCCTCTGAATTATAGCCCCAACTTTCTCATGGAGACTTTGAGAAAAGGGTGGATGTTAAACAGAATCCATTTTGATTAGACCAGGAGGTGAATCTGTGTCTGTCAGGTAAGATAAGACTCTTTAACACTGAATTTAAAACATTACAGAGAGCTGTCTGCCCCCCCCCCCCCCCCCCCTCTGTAGAGTGGATGCTCACGCAGGTCACCATGTGGTGGACTCTGAAGCTTCAGTGTTTATCCAGCTCTGCATCGGTCTGTAAACCTTTCTGCGTTCTAACCTCTCTCCATTTTTCAAAAGCATCTCCAATATTGATCCTAGTTTGAGCACGTTTCTGCTCGTGGAGCTTATTAGAAACATGCAGAGGCTTTTTAGGTCGGGTACAATCACTTCTATCTGAACCAGTTCTCTTGCCCGCTTCCATCGCTGCAACACCTGTTGGTTTGACCTGATAACTGCTCTCATATCTGGCAAACCGAGGGGCGTCCAAAACGGCCGTGTGGGGGTGCCTTAAAACCGCCTACCTTCTCTGGTCCAAACAAATCCAGAGCATTCAGGACCAGAATCTAAAGTTAGAAGGAGGACATACTGGCTGCTGCATTGTTGTCAGAGAAGCCAGCACTTCAACATAGCATGTTTCCTTAATGTCTGATCATAGAGGAAGCTCACTTTATCATTTCCCTCTCTACACATCTCACTGATTGGTGCTTTTATAACGCGACTTTTCTGTCCGTTAAACAGAATGAATCATCGCTCTGTTTCATTCATGAAGCTGTTGAATCCACACACACAAACACGCGCGCGCACATGCACGCACGCTTCTGTTCTGTGTAAGCCCCGCCTCTCCCGGAGCGACGAGGGGAGACCCGGTGGAGAAGAAGTAACGTTCATTCAAAGAAGTCGACAGACAGACAGAAACAGACAGACTGTTGTGAAGTGTCTCTCTCTCTCTCTCTCTCTGTTGGCTCATGTTGTTGGGATCCTCGACGACACACGGACCGGTTAACCGACACTCAGCGGACAGGTAAGGCTCGTGACGGTGTGTTCTGACCTACCTGTGCCTGATGATCGAGCCGCTCTCAGCTGCTGCTGATCAAAGATGAAACTGTGTTAGTGTTTAAAGTAGGAACATGTCACTCCTGTAGCTCTGACGTCATTCAATCATTCAGATAAACCTGCTGATTTATTATCAGAAGAATTCCCTGCGTGTTCTGTGCAGCCATCAGTCCAAACCTCTACAGCTGAACTCTGCTTTTATAAACCACTATCTGAAAACTCGACCATATTTCTGTCCTTTAACCGGATCATTAATGACTGAGCGGGTTAAACTTTATCCACCCTAAAGGTCAAACTGAGAGACTCCTGGGAGGACTTATGAAACTGAAGACTGATGTCTCTTTATGACCTGACAACCGTCAGCATGAAGTCTTACTCTCAAGTTATTTCTAATCTTTGAAAACACTGCTTCACGTTGTAAATGTTCTTGAGGAGGTTGTAAATGTTCTTGAGGAGGTTGTAAATGTTCTTGAGGAGGTTGTAAATGTTCTTGAGGAGGTTGTAAATGTTCTTGAGGAGGTTGTAAATGTTCTTGAGGAGGTTGTAAATGTTCTTGAGGAGGTTGTAAGGGTTCTTGAGGAGGTTGTAAATGTTCTTGAGGAGGTTGTAAATGTTCTTGAGGAGGTTGTAAATGTTCTTGAGGAGGTTGTAAATGTTCTTGAGGAGGTTGTAAATGTTCTTGAGGAGGTTGTAAATGTTCTTGAGGAGGTTGTAAATGTTCTTGAGGAGGTTGTAAATGTTCTTGAGGAGGTTGTAAATGTTCTTGAGGAGGTTGTAAGGGTTCTTGAGGAGGTTGTAAATGTTCTTGAGGAGGTTGTAAGGGTTCTTGAGGAGGTTGTGAGGGGTCTTGAGGAGGTTGTAAATGTTCTTGAGGAGGTTGTAAGGGTTCTTGAGGAGGTTGTGAGGGGTCTTGAGGAGGTTGTAAATGTTCTTGAGGAGGTTGTGAGGGGTCTTGAGGAGGTTGTAAGGGTTCTTGAGGAGGTTGTGAATGTTCTTGAGGAGGTTGTAAATGTTCTTGAGGAGATTGTAAATGTTCTTGAGGAGGTTGTAAGGGTTCTTGAGGAGGTTGTAAATGTTCTTGAGGAGGTTGTGAGGGGTATTGAGGAGGTTGTAAGGGTTCTTGAGGAGGTTGTGAGGGGTCTTGAGGAGGTTGTGAGGGGTCTTGAAGGTGTTTTAGGGATCCATGAGGAGGCAAAATTTAAACTCTAATCCTTTCAAACAAATCAAACGTAAAGCTCCAGCTGAGTCGATGGTACGTGCTGAAGTGAATGTTATTTTACAGGCAGTGACATAAACCTGTTTGTTAACTTCAATGATTGACAGCTGTGATAACACAACGTTTACATTCCTGAAGAGAAGAACACTCGACAGAAACATGTGCAGAACATGCTTTACATAAACCGAACATCCATCCATCCATCTTCTTTCCGCTTATCCGGGGTCGGGTCGCGGGGGCAGCAGCCTAAGCAGGGAAACCCAGACTTCCCTCTCCCCAGCCACTTCGTCCAGCTCTTCCCGGGGGATCCCGAGGCGTTCCCAGGCCAGCCGAGAGACATAGTCTCTCCAGCGTGTCCTGGGTCTTCCCCGGGGTCTCCTACCGGTGGGACGTGTCCTGAACACCTCACCCGGGAGGCGTACGGGAGGCATCCTAACTAGATGCCCGAGCCACCTCATCTGGCTCTTCTCAACGCGGAGGAGCAGCGGGTCTACTCCGAGCTCCTCCCGGATGACCGAGCTTCTCACCCTATCTCTAAGGGAGAGTCCAGCCACCCTATGGAGGAAGCTCATTTCTGCCGCTTGTACCCGCGATCTCGTTCTTTTTGTCACTACCCAAAGCTCATGACCATAGGTGAGGGTAGGAACGAAGATCGACTGGTAAATCGAGAGCTTCGCCTTTCGGCTCAGCTCCCTCTTCACCACGACGGATCTGTGCAGAGTCCGCATTACTGCAGACGCCGCACCGATCCGCCTGTCGATCTCCCGCTCCATCCTTCCCTCACTCGTGAACAAGATCCTGAGGTACTTGAACTTCTCCACTTGGGGCAGGATCTCATCCCCGACCCGGAGGGTGCACTCCACCCTTTTCCGGCTGAGGACCATGGACTCGGATTTGGAGGTGCTGATTCTCATCCCGGCCGCTTCACACTCGGCGGCGAACCGATCCAGTGAGAGTTGGCGGTCACGGTCTGATGAAGCCAACAGGACCACATCATCTGCAAAAAGCAGTGACCCAATCCTGAGGTCACCAAACCGGAACCCCTCAACGCCCTGGCTGCGCCTAGAAATCCTGTCCATAAAAATTATGAACAGGATCGGTGACAAAGGGCAGCCCTGGCGGAGTCCAACCCCCACCGGAAACGAGTCCGACTTACTACCAGCTATGCGGACCAAGCTCTGACACCGGTCGTACAGGGAACGGACGGCCTGTATCAGGGGGTCCGATACCCCGTACTCCCGGAGAACCCCCCCACAGGACCCCCTGAGGGACACGGTCGAATGCCTTTTCCAAGTCCACAAAGCACATGTGGACTGGTTGGGCAAACTCCCATGCACCCTCAAGGATCCCGCAGAGGGTGTAGAGCTGGTCCACAGTTCCACGACCCGGACGAAAACCACATTGCTCCTCCTGAATCCGAGGTTCGACTATCCGACGGACCCTCCTCTCCAGTACCCCCGAATAGACCTTACCAGGGAGGCTGAGGAGTGTGATCCCCCTATAGTTGGAACACACCCTCCGGTCCCCCTTCTTAAAAAGAGGGACCACCACCCCAGTTTGCCAATCCAGAGGCACTGCCCCCCGATGTCCACGCGATGTTGCAGAGTCGTGTCAACCATGACAGCCCCACAACATCCAGGGCCTTGAGGAACTCCGGGCGGATCTCATCCACCCCCGGGGTCTTGCCACCGAGGAGCTTCTTGACCACCTCGGCGACCTCAGCCCCAGAGATAGGAGAGCCCACACCCGGGTCCCCAGGCCCTGCTTCCTTACCTGAAGGCGTGTCGGTGGGATTGAGGAGGTCTTCGAAGTATTCCTTCCACCGATCCACGACGTCCCGAGTCGAGGTCAGCAGGGCACCGTCCCCCCCCATACACAGTATTGACGGTGCACCGCTTCCCCCTCCTGAGACGCCGGATGGTGGTCCAGAACCTCTTCGAAGCCGTCCGGAAGTCGTTCTCCATGGCCTCACCGAACTCTTCCCATGTCAGGGTTTTTGCCTCAGCGACCGCCGCAGCCGCCCCCCCGCTTGGCCTGCCGGTACCTGCCTGCTGCCTCCGGAGTCCCACAGGCCAAACCGAACATGCTTTACATAAACCGAACATGCTTTACATAAACCGTTCTCACACTCCTGAACATTTCTAGATAACTTCAGGAGGACTGCTCCAGAAACTGTGCTGACCTGGTTGATCAACAGAGTCCTCTATACGACGCTATAAAGAGAATATCTGTCTCTCTATCAATGCTACGTGTAGTTGAACAGAATCACAATCTGAACTAAAGAGTGGAGAAGAACATACTGGAGAACAGGAAACAGAATGCAGCAGGTTCATTAGAGCACGGAGATCGTAGAGGTGGCGTGCAGACAGTCTATGGTAGTGCAGCGATCACAGGGAATAAACGTCACCACCCCCTCCCACTCGCTCCAGGTGAATTCTCCTGATTATATCCTGCTGCGTTCTCACATCAGCTCACTCTGACTTTCTGCAGAATAAATACGAGGAGGCTGGAGGAGAAACTCCGGGTGAAGAGAGAAACATTCAGCTGTTTGAGTTCACACATGACGCTCAGCACGAACACTTCAGGAGTTTAGTGAGGGTGTGAGAGCAACGCTACAGTTCAGAGGATCGCGGGATGAGTAGATCACTCCCGTCTGTCTGTCTCTGTGTTCTCAGACAGCAGTGTCGTATCTTAATGAATCAATCCGAGTTTAATTTAAAGTCAGCCTCCACTTCCTGCGTTTCTGGATGAGCGCTTCGGTTTCTATACAGCTGTTAACGCTCTGATCTTTCTTCCCACAATCCTGTGCTGCAGATAATTGCTTTTTTTATGAGTTTGCAGCCATCCTCAAACACACAAAAGGCTTTATCGAGCTTCCGTTTCATTTCCTCCTCGCACCTTATTGTTCCATTCAGACTCAGTGAAATGGGACTGTAACCCCCCGATCTTTTCATTTGTGATTAATCTCTAATTACTTTCTCTGCTAATCGACTGTGAGGCTGCAGCGTGAAAACTGCAGCGTGAAATCAAATTTAATTCTTCCTAACGATCTTTCAGCATCATTAACTCTCCGACGGTTTCTCCTCCAACAGGTGCAGAGATGTCTTCACTCCTCCTGTTCCTCATCATCATCCCGGCTGCATCAACGCTAGAGTTCCGTTACCATAACAACCGCGAGATTGAGCAGTACCTCCTGCAGACCAACTCCTCCAACCCCGACATCTCTCACCTGTACAGCATTGGCCAGTCGGTCAAAGGTAAATCTTTCCCTTCTGACAGAAGGATGTTGTAATCACTGCAGCAACAAACCCTCGTCCTGTAATGATGACACATCCAGGTGTGAGTCCATCTCCTGTACACTGATCACAAATTCCATCTTTCACGCCACCACTAACATATTAATCATATCTTATTGGAGGATACATTCTGATCCTCTGTTTCAGGTCTGTCTTTTTCAGATATCGGTGTCTGACCATACACAAAACATCTGTTTAGTTCTGTCAGCATTAACTCGTTAATCGTGATTCGATCCTCTTCACCATGTTCCTCTAACACTAATATGTGTCTCTAGTCTGTCTACAAACCCCCCAATGATGAGAAAAGTCCATCCTCTCCGTCTTTTGCCTGCTCCACTTTTCAGAAAATGTGTGCTCAAACAGGCCGTTTGGAGATTTTCCCTTCATGACATCACAAAGGGCAGTAACCCCTCCCCCAGGTGGGTGACACTCCCACAGCTAGGTGTTTGTTCTGCCCTCTGAGTCTGCCTTCTCACCGTAAACAATAGGGCATGGAGCGAGAAAGCCCGAGACACCCAAGCCCTTCCAGAGAGGGGCGTGGTCAGACACAGCTCATTTACATTTAAAGCTACAGACACAGAAACAGCCTGTTCTGAGCAGGGCTGAAATAGAGGGGTTTATAGGCATGATCAAATACAGGATCAGAGTGGATTTAGAACAAGACACTTCACACACATGTTTTGAGGAGCTCTGAGACTTATTTACACTGAAGAGGAGGAGAAGATGTGACGTTTGATAAGTTTTTTTAAAAAATGACCCTCTGGCTGTACATGATTCACTAAATATAATAATCAAGAAAAATAATTTGTGCGTGCGTGCGTGGGTGTGTGATCGCATAACAGGACTGTAAACGGTTGTTAATTAAATCTAGGACGGATTAACTTGACTAATCACACACACACACACAACCTAATCTGGGCTAATCCAGGACACCAGCTGGCTTGCTTCCAACTTGTGTGTGCATGTTGAGTGTGTTTGTGTGTGTGTGTGTGTGTGTGTGTGTGTGTGTGTGTGTGTGTGTGTGTGTGTTTGTAATCTGTCTGCAGCTAAACATCATTCCTCGGCTTCACCTCGGGGTGCTGCGACGACTTGTCATACTTTACTGAGGTTTCTGCCCTAACCCTACCCTGTGTTTGTGTGTGTGTGTG
>CM036555.1:22026166-22041166 GCA_020745685.1 Tautogolabrus adspersus
TGGAGAATACTACAGACTGCTGCTGCCTGGAAACTACACCTTCACGGTAAACTACACCTTAACGACACCTTCACGGTAAACTACACCTTAACTACACCTTCACGGTAAACGACACCTTCACGGTAAACGACACCTTAATTACACCTTCACATAAACTACACCTTAACTACACCTTCACGGTAAACTACACCTTAACTACACCTTCACGGTAAACTACACCTTAACGGTAAACTACACCTTAACTACACCTTCACGGTAAACTACACCTTAACTACACCTTCACGGTAAACGACACCTTCACGGTAAACTACACCTTAATTACACCTTCACATAAACTACACCTTAACTACACCTTAACGGTAAACTACACCTTAACTACACCTTCACGGTAAACTACACCTTTAACTACACCTTCACGGTAAACGACACCTTCACGGTAAACTACACCTTAATTACACCTTCACGGTAAACTACACCTTAACAGTAAACTACACCTTCACGGTAAACTACACCTTAATTACACCTTCACATAAACTACACCTTAACTACACCTTAACTACACCTTCACGGTAAACTACACCTTAATTACACCTTCACGGTAAACTACACCTTAACTACACCTTCACGGTAAACTACACCTTAACAGTAAACTACACCTTCACGGTAAACTACACCTTAATTACACCTTCACATAAACTACACCTTAACTACACCTTAACTACACCTTCACGGTAAACTACACCTTAATTACACCTTCACTGTAAACTACACCTCAATTACACCTTCACGGTAAACTACACCTTAACTACACCTTCACGGTAAACTACACCTTTAACTACACCTTCACGGTAAACGACACCTTCACGTAAACTACACCTTAATTACACCTTCACATAAACTACACCTTAACTACACCTTCACGGTAAACTACACCTTAATTACACCTTCACGGTAAACTACACCTTAACGGTAAACTACACCTTCACGGTAAACTACACCTTAATTACACCTTCACATAAACTACACCTTAACTACACCTTAACTACACCTTCACGGTAAACTACACCTTAATTACACCTTCACGGTAAACTACACCTTAACTACACCTTCACGGTAAACTACACCTCAATTACACCTTCACGGTAAACTACACCTTAACTACACCTTCACGTAAACTACACCTTAACTACACCTTAACTACACCTTCACGTAAACTACACCTTAATTACACCTTCACAATAAACTACACCTTAACTACACCTTCACGGTAAACTACACCTTAACTACACCTTCACGGTAAACTACACCTCAATTACACCTTCACGGTAAACTACACCTCAATTACACCTTCACTGTAAACTACACCTTAATTACACCTTCACGATAAACTACACCTTAACTACACCTTCACGGTAAACTACACCTTAACTACACCTTCACGGTAAACTACACCTTAACGGTAAACTACACCTTAACTACACCTTCACGGTAAACTACACCTTAACTACACCTTAACGGTAAACTACACCTTAACTACACCTTCACGGTAAACTACACCTTAACTACACCTTCACGGTAAACTACACCTCAATTACACCTTCACGGTAAACTACACCTCAATTACACCTTCACGGTAAACTACACCTCAATTACACCTTCACGGTAAACTACACCTTCATGGTTAACTTCACCTCAACTACACCTTCATGGTTAACTTCCTTTAACTACACCTTCACAGTAAACTTCACCTTTAAGGTAAACTACAACGTCACGGCTAACTATACCTTCATGGTTAACTTCACCTCAACTACACCTTCATGGTTAACTTCCTTTAACTACACCTTCACAGTAAACTACACCTTCACAGTAAACTACGCCTTCAGGGTAAACTTCATCTTTACGGTAATCTACAACTTCATGGTAAAGTACACCTTAACTGCACCTTCATGGTTAACTACACCTTCACAGTAAACTGCACCTTCATGGTTAACTACACCTTCACAGTAAACTGCACCTTCATGGTTAACTACACCTTCACAGTAAACTACACCTTCATGGTTAACTACACCTTCAGAGTAAACTACACCTTCATGGTTAACTACACCTTCACAGTAAACTGCACCTTCATGGTTAACTACACCTGTAATTAATTTTCCAATTAGTTTTCACATCATCACTTTTAGTCTTCAGCCAGCAGGATTTAAGACATTTTTCATTCGTCGTTTGTGCGTCTTCTTTTTGAGATTTTATAACAGCTGCTCTCTTCCATGACTTTTATTTTCTTCTGATTCTTAAACCGACAGGTGAGGTACCCGGGCCATGAGGATTTAACCGAGACGCTTACCATCCCACATGGTCCAGATCAATACTCCGCCATGAAATACAACTTCAGGCTACGACAAATCACCACAATGACCGGACACACATCGGTTATTCCCACTAAAGCTACCCTCACACCTACCTCTAATCAATCATTAAACCTTGCAGGAGGCGGAGCCACCAACAGGCCCACATGGTCGGAGTTCGGTTTGACACTGGGGCTGGTGGCGGTGCTACGATATCAGATCGACTGAAGGGGTGTGTGATCATCGCAGGTTTGAATTTAAGAAATCAAATGGAAATCAAAGAACAGAGCCTCGCAGTCAATAAGAGGTTTCTGACGGAGCGTTCTAAGCCTGAACTTGGGGTTTACCAATCGCCAACCAGATTTGTCACCGCCAAACATTCTTATGAAGAATTATTGTAGCTAACGAGCTAATAGCTAACATGCTAGCAACCAGTAGGAAGCTAGCTATTTGCTAATTAGGAAGCTTCTGTTCACGAAGAAATTTGTTTTTTGTTCAATGAGAATAAAAAATGACACAGCGAATAAAAACTCACACCGACAAATAACGAACCAGCTGTAGCTGAACTGCTAGCAGTCAAGGCAATAATGGCTGGTTTGCTTTTCAACAGGCTGGTGTACCAGAATGAATTTACTCGTCAAAGTAAAATAATTCAGCTAAAGAACCCAAAAGAACTGTAGCTGTCAAGCTAACAAACCTTAAGCTAACAGCCAGTAAAGCTAGCTGGTGTGCTAACTGGCCAAGAGAACAAATGTGGCTTTTGTTTTGGGACAATCAAAATCAAGCTGTAAACACTGAGCTAACCTGTAATAAGGAAGACACTTCCCAAGCTTGTCCTTGTCAGGCAGCAGCCAAACCAGCAGATAATCTGGCTAACTGGCATCTTTAGCTTTGCAACTTACTGGACCACACACTAAACCCTTCACACCGGTTCTTACTGTCTGCATGCTAGAGCCGACTCTAAAAAGTCGAGTAGTCAATGATTCGTTGGTCAAGACTGTCAATCTCACAGTCGAGCACGAGGATCGGTCCATACCAGCTCTATGGTGTCTAACTCTACATAGATTTGTCTGTTTTAAATATTTAATGACTCAGAGCCTCTCTTGGTATAAATATCAGCTGATTAATACTTTTAATGCTGAATCACTCTCCTCAGTGTGTGCATGAAGAAATCATCCCGAAGTCTTGATATAAGAAGCAGATCCATGTTTAGAGAATTTAATTGGCTACAAGAGATGTCAGTCATCGGCACAGTCGCGTGTTATTGGCCGTCACGCAATCATAGGAACTCAACTTTTCTACAATCGTCCTGCAACTCAGAGACTGCAGAGACGTGTTTACAGGAACAAACTGTGTGATGAGGTTCATTAAGTAGGAGGAGCTCCAACGTGTCATTAAATATGAGGAGGAGCTCCAACGTGTCGTTAAATATGAGGAGGAGCTCCAACGTGTCGTTAAATATGAGGAGGAGCTCCAACGTGTCATTAAATATGAGGAGGAGCTCCAACGTGTCGTTAAATATGAGGAGGAGCTCCAACATGTCATTAAATATGAGGAGGAGCTCCAACGTGTCGTTAAATATGAGGAGGAGCTCCAACATGTCATTAAGTAGGAGGAGCTCCCACGTGTCATTAAATATGAGGAGGAGCTCCAACATGTCGTTAAATATGAGGAGCTCCAACATGTCATTAAATATGAGGAGGAGCTCCAACGTGTCATTAAATATGAGGAGGAGCTCCAACATGTCGTTAAATATGAGGAGCTCCAACGTGTCATTAAATATGAGGAGGAGCTCCAACGTGTCATTAAGTAGGAGGAGCTCCAACGTGTCATTAAGTAGGAGGAGCTCCAACGTGTCATTAAATATGAGGAGGAGCTCCAACATGTCATTAAGTAGGAGGAGCTCCAACATGTCGTTAAATATGAGGAGGAGCTCCAACGTGTCATTAAATATGAGGAGGAGCTCCAACGTGTCATTAAGTAGGAGGAGCTCCAACGTGTCATTAAGTAGGAGGAGCTCCAACGTGTCATTAAATATGAGGAGGAGCTCCAACGTGTCATTAAGTAGGAGGAGCTCCAACGTGTCATTAAATAGGAGGAGCTCCAACGTGTCATTAAATATGAGGAGGAGCTCCAACGTGTCATTAAGTAGGAGGAGCTCCAACGTGTCATTAAATATGAGGAGGAGCTCCAACGTGTCATTAAATATGAGGAGGAGCTCCAACGTGTCATTAAATATGAGGAGGAGCTCCAACGTGTCGTTAAATATGAGGAGGAGCTCCAACGTGTCATTAAATATGAGGAGGAGCTCCAACGTGTCATTAAATATGAGGAGGAGCTCCAACATGTCGTTAAATATGAGGAGGAGCTCCAACGTGTCGTTAAATATGAGGAGGAGCTCCAACGTGTCATTAAATATGAGGAGGAGCTCCAACGTGTCATTAAGTAGGAGGAGGAGCTCCAACGTGTCATTAAATATGAGGAGGAGCTCCAACGTGTCATTAAATATGAGGAGGAGCTCCAACGTGTCATTAAATATGAGGAGGAGCTCCAACGTGTCATTAAATATGAGGAGGAGCTCCAACGTGTCATTAAATATGAGGAGGAGCTCCAACGTGTCATTAAATATGAGGAGGAGCTCCAACGTGTCATTAAATATGAGGAGGAGCTCCAACGTGTCATTAAATATGAGGAGGAGCTCCAACGTGTCGTTAAATATGAGGAGGAGCTCCAACGTGTCATTAAATATGAGGAGGAGCTCCAACGTGTCATTAAATATGAGGAGGAGCTCCAACGTGTCATTAAATATGAGGAGGAGCTCCAACGTGTCGTTAAATATGAGGAGGAGCTCCAACGTGTCATTAAATATGAGGAGGAGCTCCAACGTGTCATTAAGTAGGAGGAGGAGCTCCAACATGTCGTTAAATATGAGGAGGAGCTCCAACGTGTCATTAAGTAGGAGGAGCTCCAACGTGTCATTAAATATGAGGAGGAGCTCCAACATGTCGTTAAATATGAGGAGGAGCTCCAACGTGTCATTAAGTAGGAGGAGCTCCAACGTGTCATTAAATATGAGGAGGAGCTCCAACGTGTCATTAAATATGAGGAGGAGCTCCAACGTGTCATTAAATATGAGGAGGAGCTCCAACGTGTCATTAAGTAGGAGGAGGAGCTCCAACGTGTCATTAAGTAGGAGGAGGAGCTCCAACATGTCATTAAATATGAGGAGCTCCAACGTGTCATTAAGTAGGAGGAGGAGCTCCAACATGTCATTAAATATGAGGAGGAGCTCCAACGTGTCATTAAATATGAGGAGGAGCTCCAACGTGTCATTAAGTAGGAGGAGGAGCTCCAACGTGTCATTAAATATGAGGAGGAGCTCCAACATGTCATTAAATATGAGGAGGAGCTCCAACGTGTCATTAAGTAGGAGGAGGAGCTCCAACGTGTCATTAAATATGAGGAGCTCCAACTTGTCATTAAGTAGGAGGAGCTCCAACGTGTCATTAAGTAGGAGGAGCTCCAACGTGTCATTAAATATGAGGAGGAGCTCCAACGTGTCATTAAATATGAGGAGCTCCAACGTGTCATTAAATATGAGGAGGAGCTCCAACGTGTCATTAAATATGAGGAGGAGCTCCAACATGTCATTAAATATGAGGAGCTCCAACATGTCATTAAATATGAGGAGGAGCTCCAACGTGTCATTAAATATGAGGAGCTCCAACATGTCATTAAATATGAGGAGGAGCTCCAACATGTCATTAAATATGAGGAGCTCCAACGTGTCATTAAGTAGGAGGAGGAGCTCCAACGTGTCATTAAATATGAGGAGGAGCTCCAACGTGTCATTAAATATGAGGAGCTCCAACGTGTCATTAAATATGAGGAGGAGCTCCAACGTGTCATTAAATATGAGGAGGAGCTCCAACGTGTCATTAAATATGAGGAGGAGCTCCAACGTGTCATTAAATATGAGGAGGAGCTCCAACGTGTCATTAAGTAGGAGGAGGAGCTCCAACGTGTCATTAAATATGAGGAGGAGCTCCAACGTGTCATTAAATATGAGGAGGAGCTCCAACGTGTCATTAAATATGAGGAGGAGCTCCAACGTGTCATTAAGTAGGAGGAGGAGCTCCAACGTGTCATTAAATATGAGGAGGAGCTCCAACGTGTCATTAAATATGAGGAGCTCCAACGTGTCATTAAATATGAGGAGGAGCTCCAACGTGTCATTAAATATGAGGAGGAGCTCCAACGTGTCATTAAATATGAGGAGGAGCTCCAACGTGTCATTAAGTAGGAGGAGCTCCAACGTGTCATTAAATATGAGGAGGAGCTCCAACGTGTCATTAAATATGAGGAGGAGCTCCAACGTGTCATTAAATATGAGGAGGAGCTCCAACGTGTCATTAAATATGAGGAGGAGCTCCAACGTGTCATTAAATATGAGGAGGAGCTCCAACGTGTCATTAAATATGAGGAGGAGCTCCAACGTGTCATTAAATATGAGGAGGAGCTCCAACATGTCATTAAATATGAGGAGGAGCTCCAACGTGTCATTAAATATGAGGAGGAGCTCCAACGTGTCATTAAATATGAGGAGGAGCTCCAACGTGTCATTAAATATGAGGAGGAGCTCCAACGTGTCATTAAATATGAGGAGGAGCTCCAACGTGTCATTAAATATGAGGAGGAGCTCCAACGTGTCATTAAATATGAGGAGGAGCTCCAACGTGTCATTAAATATGAGGAGGAGCTCCAACGTGTCATTAAATATGAGGAGGAGCTCCAACGTGTCATTAAATATGAGGAGCTCCAACGTGTCATTAAATATGAGGAGGAGCTCCAACATGTCATTAAATATGAGGAGGAGCTCCAACGTGTCATTAAGTAGGAGGAGCTCCAACGTGTCATTAAATATGAGGAGCTCCAACGTGTCATTAAATATGAGGAGGAGCTCCAACGTGTCATTAAATATGAGGAGGAGCTCCAACGTGTCATTAAATATGAGGAGCTCCAACGTGTCATTAAATATGAGGAGGAGCTCCAACGTGTCATTAAGTAGGAGGAGCTCCAACGTGTCATTAAATATGAGGAGGAGCTCCAACGTGTCATTAAGTAGGAGGAGGAGCTCCAACGTGTCATTAAATATGAGGAGGAGCTCCAACGTGTCATTAAGTAGGAGGAGCTCCAACGTGTCATTAAATATGAGGAGGAGCTCCAACGTGTCATTAAATATGAGGAGGAGCTCCAACGTGTCATTAAATATGAGGAGGAGCTCCAACGTGTCATTAAGTAGGAGGAGCTCCAACATGTCATTAAATAGGAGGAGGAGCTCCAACGTGTCATTAAATATGAGGAGGAGCTCCAACATGTCGTTAAATATGAGGAGGAGCTCCAACGTGTCATTAAATAGGAGGAGGAGCTCCAACGTGTCATTAAATATGAGGAGGAGCTCCAACGTGTCATTAAATATGAGGAGGAGCTCCAACGTGTCATTAAGTAGGAGGAGCTCCAACGTGTCATTAAATATGAGGAGGAGCTCCAACGTGTCATTAAATATGAGGAGGAGCTCCAACGTGTCATTAAATATGAGGAGCTCCAACGTGTCATTAAATATGAGGAGGAGCTCCAACGTGTCATTAAATATGAGGAGGAGCTCCAACATGTCATTAAATATGAGGAGGAGCTCCAACGTGTCATTAAATATGAGGAGGAGCTCCAACGTGTCATTAAATATGAGGAGGAGCTCCAACGTGTCATTAAATATGAGGAGGAGCTCCAACGTGTCATTAAATATGAGGAGGAGCTCCAACGTGTCATTAAATATGAGGAGGAGCTCCAACATGTCATTAAATATGAGGAGCTCCAACGTGTCATTAAGTAGGAGGAGCTCCAACGTGTCATTAAATATGAGGAGGAGCTCCAACATGTCATTAAATATGAGGAGGAGCTCCAACGTGTCATTAAATATGAGGAGGAGCTCCAACGTGTCATTAAATATGAGGAGGAGCTCCAACGTGTCATTAAATATGAGGAGGAGCTCCAACGTGTCATTAAATATGAGGAGCTCCAACGTGTCATTAAATATGAGGAGCTCCAACGTGTCATTAAGTAGGAGGAGCTCCAACGTGTCATTAAATATGAGGAGGAGCTCCAACGTGTCATTAAGTAGGAGGAGGAGCTCCAACGTGTCATTAAGTAGGAGGAGCTCCAACGTGTCATTAAGTAGGAGGAGGAGCTCCAACGTGTCATTAAGTAGGAGGAGCTCCAACGTGTCATTAAATATGAGGAGGAGCTCCAACGTGTCATTAAGTAGGAGGAGCTCCAACGTGTCATTAAATATGAGGAGGAGCTCCAACGTGTCATTAAATATGAGGAGGAGCTCCAACGTGTCATTAAATATGAGGAGGAGCTCCAACATGTCATTAAATATGAGGAGCTCCAACGTGTCATTAAATATGAGGAGGAGCTCCAACGTGTCATTAAATATGAGGAGGAGCTCCAACGTGTCATTAAATATGAGGAGGAGCTCCAACGTGTCATTAAATATGAGGAGGAGCTCCAACATGTCATTAAATATGAGGAGGAGCTCCAACATGTCATTAAATATGAGGAGCTCCAACGTGTCATTAAGTAGGAGGAGCTCCAACGTGTCATTAAATATGAGGAGGAGCTCCAACGTGTCATTAAGTAGGAGGAGGAGCTCCAACGTGTCATTAAGTAGGAGGAGCTCCAACGTGTCATTAAGTAGGAGGAGGAGCTCCAACGTGTCATTAAGTAGGAGGAGCTCCAACGTGTCATTAAGTAGGAGGAGCTCCAACGTGTCATTAAGTAGGAGGAGCTCCAACGTGTCATTAAGTAGGAGGAGCTCCAACGTGTCATTAAATATGAGGAGGAGCTCCAACGTGTCATTAAATATGAGGAGGAGCTCTTTAAGCACTAGTAGGGATGCTGTTTTTAGAACGGGTCGTATTTAGTCGGAGACATTACAACAGTCAAAGTGTTGTAATTGTTACGACGTGAGTTGTTACGACATAAGCTGTGAAATTCGGCGGTCCTGGTGACGCCGCACATTCATCTCCTGAAGCCTCTGAGGCTGCGTTAGATTTACGACTCTGAAGTCATCAGGCGTGTTCATACAGGCGTTCATTCTTATGCTCGTGTTGGGGGTGTTAAATCCTCCCATTCATGCTTAGAGAACAGGTTAGTGCAGTGGTTTCCAACCTGGGTTTGAGACCCTCCATTTGGTCTGAAAAAGAACTAAGGGGTCAAAAATGATAAAGAAGACGGAATGAGAGTCGTGTCTCTGCATCTCAAGTAAATTACTTTTAGATACCTATAAATATATAAGAGATCCAGTGTGACGTTTACGTCCTAAAAACAAACTTCACTTTGATCTTTGGTTATGATCACGTTTGATTGAGTACTAAAGTAACCCACTGATAGACTGTAAACAAGAAGGGCTCATGGCGTGTTCGGCATACGTTTATTTAAACACTAGGGCACAAGATGACGCCATTACCAAACCAACAGCTAACCAACACCATTATACTTCCTGTTTAGATCCCCAAATCATTTTGGGATTTGTAGTTCCAAAGTAAAAGTGACAAACGTTGAAGAAAGATCCCTGAACACCTGAATGTGTGAGAGGTGTGTCTGAGGAGGGTCAAACTTAAAGACAATGAGAAAGGATCCCGCACTGTCTCGCTTTATGCCGACATGTTTATTTGATCATTCGTCGTTATGGTTAGTGGATGAAGGTCGGTAAAACCGAAACGTTGTAAGGTCAAATAAAGCGAGACAGAGTGCGGGAGCCTTTCTGATTGTCTAAAGAAGAAAAGATCCATCGCTATTAACGTGTATCTCGTATTTTCTTAAACGTCTGACGTAAACGACTTCAAATTAGAATTCATCAGAAACCATTCAAACATGTTGGTCCACACTGGTTTCTATAAACTCCAGGTCAGCCTGATGACTGGGAATCAACCTGTAACTCCCATCTATACTGGGAGATGGTTCAGCCCTGGACACAGCTCGCACAGTATCTGTACTCTCTCTTTATAAAGTATATATTTATATTAACAGTATTTATATTTAGACAGACGAGCATCCATCTCAGAGCAGCAGATGTGACGTCAATTTTCAAACGGGGTCCGAGTTCACGCCGTCACTCAGCGGCCTTCGTTACGTTTCTCCTCGTGAAACTTTCTATTTGCCAAAAATGGTTTCAGGTTTTTCTACTTTTGTACTGTTTGATACTCAAAGCTGTGCCATGTTGTTACCGTGGAGATTGCAGGCTTCAGTCATATTTAAAACATTGGACCTCGTCACATTGCGTCCTCCTGTGTTTCATTACACTGTAAAACACGGCGGGGTCAATCGTCCTGCACCTGAAGTAAACTGTCTGCTCAGTCCGCCTGAGTCTGAAGGAAATCTCCTGTAACGTATGTCAAAATGATAAATCTGTTATGTTTGTTGTCTTATTTACATTTGTTGACATTTTGTTCACATGAAACAACATGTAACCTGAAGTGCTAGCTACACTCATGCTTCATGCTAAGCTAACTAGTCGTTAGCCATAGCTTTATGCTTAAATGATGAAGTGTTTCATTCTGTCTGTGCTGGAAAGTTTCATGTTGGGTATGAAATGTATTTATGATGATAATAAAACTTTAAACTGTTCTCTCACTGATCGTTCTGCGACGTGTTTCTGTAAGAAGTCTTAACCGTGCCGCTCATAACACTTTTATGCAGATGATACTTCGCTTTATCTTTCTATCGAACCAATCAGATCTCTCGTCTCTCACAAACAGCTCGGAGGATATTTAACGTTTCAATGGTGCAAAATCTTCTTCAACGAATCAAAGACAAAAACTGACGCTGTGGGACTTCCGGTTATGGCGGCGAGCTGGGCTGACGTGGTTACTCGTGCTCGGTAGCTAATCCTGAAATTAATTACTTACACAATCCCAAACAACAAAAAAGAGACACCATTTATTGAGAAATATCTTTAATGATACAAGGTCGTCGTCTTCTCTCCTCTCAGCTTCATTTGATGAACGTTTATGGACCAAACATTGATGATGATACGTTTTATAGCGTCTCAGAATATCATCATTATTCAATGAAGCATTGATGAGATAACAGAAGCTATAAAAACCAGCAGGGTGGATTTGAATTTCAAAGATAAACTGCCTCTGTATGAGAGGAACTTGGAATCTTACATGAACGGTTATTTATCACCTTCAATGAGAGAGGTCCTGGAGAAGCTAAATAATAATGTCGTCTGATAAATACAGATACAAACGTCCTCAGCTAAATCTTGGCTAGAAGGCTGGAGGGTGAACTTTCAGGTACGTCTGTACAACGTAGATGTGTCCTGCATATCACCAAACAGGAGAGAAGGCCTCTTCTCATTGGATGGCCTCGCTCTATCTCTTTAAGGTTATAGGTCAATTTGGAGACACTTTTAATAATTGGATTAAATGACGAAATCTAAACGCCATGGCTGAGGTGCTAACCAATGAGGTGGTGACTGAGCCCTTTAACAAGAGGAAGTCGTCAAGGATCACCTCTGTCACCACTTCTCTTTCTTTTAGCTCTCGAAGAAAGAAGATAGCAGCGACAACTTACAAATACAAAGAATTCATGTTGGTCACAAAGAACACAGAACAGCTCTCTTTGCAGACGACGTCATTTTATTCCTGAAACATTTAGACACCTCCATACCTGCACTGTGAGGCCTGATTAAAACGTCTGGATATAAAATAAAAACATAAATCTGATGTTGCTTAGTGAAGACGAGAGGCGAGATCCTGACTGACGTATTTCTACCTTTGAGATCTCAAACACTTTAACATACTTGGGCATTAAAATAGTTCCTCAACTGGAAAATAAAGCAGCAATAAACGATGAAACTAAAATGGAGTCAACATTTAAATCTATAGAAAGATGGCTGACTCTTCCTCTCTCCCTCATTCCGAGGATAAGTATTCTAAAAATGAACATCTTACCCAAGTTTTTATATTTATTTCAGAACGTTCTTTTGGCGCCACCCGAAGGAACATTTGCAAGAATGACATCACTCGTTACAAAATGTCCGTTATATCGTCCATTTGATACTGGGGGGTTAAAATGTCCTAACCTTAACTGGTACTACTGGGCCGTACAGCTGAGGACCATAATGTTTTATTTGTCATGGTGGATATAGAGGCATACTCCCAGACTCAAAAATAATATGATCTGTATCCGGCCAATCTGAAGTTAAGAACCAGAGAAAATGTACCCGTTACCGTCGCAAAACAATCATCGTTACCCCGAGAGAAATAATCCACGACATTGAAATAGAAAAGTTTCTATATTTAAATATCTATATCAACACAAACTGAAGCCGTACATCTCATCGTGTCCGCCGTCCGGAGACATGAAACTGAGAAGCTTCAGTTTGTAGAAGAAACAAAACTCTTGATCTGTCTCTCAGCAGGTTTATATGACAACACTGCCCCCCTGTGTTCTTTCTGAAGAACTGCACACACTCTGACTGACCTGTTAACTGTTACTTTATTATCTACAGGATGTTTTACTTTATTAGGATTCAGAACAGAAGCAGCTCTTCATGAAATTGGAATATTTATTTAATAATCACATGATGCAAAGATTCACTCTTCTTCATTATTTCATATTTAGACATGTTGGCTTTTATTATCTTAAAGGGATGACGATCTGGTCACATCACAGACGTCTCTTTGGTACCACAGGGACGCAACTTCCTGCAGTACACGCCTGTAGCGTGACTAGCGTCTTTCTATGTCTGAGCTGCAGGATGTTGCGTTTACGTCTGAGCTGCAGGATGTTGCGTTCACGCCTGAGCTGCAGGATGTTGCGTTTACGCCTGAGCTGCAGGATGTTGCGTTCACGCCTGAGCTGCAGGATGTTGAGTTCAGCCCTGAGCTGCAGGATGTTGCGTTCACCCCTGAGCTGCAGGATGTTGCGTTCACGCCTGAGCTGCAGGATGTTGCGTTCGCGTCTGAGCTGCATGATGTTGCGTTTACGCCTGAGCTGCATGATGTTGCGTTTACGTCTGAGCTGCAGGATGTTGCGTTCACGCCTGAGCTGCATGATGTTGCGTTCACGCCTGAGCTGCAGGATGTTGCGTTTACGTCTGAGCTGCAGGATGTTGCGTTCGCGTCTGAGCTGCAGGATGTTGCGTTTATGCCTGAGCTGCATGATGTTGCGTTTATGCCTGAGCTGCAGGATGTTGCGTTCGCGTCTGAGCTGCAGGATGTTGCGTTTATGCCTGAGCTGCATGATGTTGCGTTTACGTCTGAGCTGCAGGATGTTGCGTTCACGCCTGAGCTGCATGATGTTGCGTTCACGCCTGAGCTGCAGGATGTTGCGTTTACGTCTGAGCTGCAGGATGTTGCGTTCACGCCTGAGCTGCAGGATGTTGCGTTCACGCCTGAGCTGCATGATGTTGCGTTCACGCCTGAGCTGCAGGATGTTGCGTTCACGCCTGAGCTGCAGGATGTTGAGTTCAGCCCTGAGCTGCAGGATGTTGCGTTCGCGTCTGAGCTGCATGATGTTGCGTTCACGCCTGAGCTGCAGGATGTTGCGTTCACGCCTGAGCTGCAGGATGTTGCGTTCACGTCTGAGCTGCAGGATGTTGCGTTCACGCCTGAGCTGCAGGATGTTGCGTTTATGCCTGAGCTGCAGGATGTTGCGTTCACGCCTGAGCTGCAGGATGTTGCGTTCACGCCTGAGCTGCAGGATGTTGCGTTCACGTCTGAGCGGCAGGATGTTGCGTTCATGTCTGAGCTGCAGGATGTTGCGTTCACGCCTGAGCTGCAGGATGTTGCGTTTATGCCTGAGCTGCAGGATGTTGCGTTCGCGTCTGAGCTGCAGGATGTTGCGTTCGCGTCTGAGCTGCAGGATGTTGCGTTTATGCCTGAGCTGCAGGATGTTGCGTTTATGCCTGAGCTGCAGGATGTTGCGTTTATGCCTGAGCTGCAGGATGTTGCGTTCGCGTCTGAGCTGCAGGATGTTGCGTTCACGCCTGAGCTGCAGGATGTTGCGTTCACGCCTGAGCTGCATGATGTTGCGTTCACGTCTGAGCTGCAGGATGTTGCGTTCGCGTCTGAGCTGCAGGATGTTGCGTTCACGCCTGAGCTGCAGGATGTTGCGTTCACGCCTGAGCTGCATGATGTTGCGTTCACGCCTGAGCTGCAGGATGTTGCGTTCACGCCTGAGCTGCAGGATGTTGAGTTCAGCCCTGAGCTGCAGGATGTTGCGTTCGCGTCTGAGCTGCATGATGTTGCGTTCACGCCTGAGCTGCAGGATGTTGCGTTCACGCCTGAGCTGCAGGATGTTGCGTTCACGTCTGAGCTGCAGGATGTTGCGTTCACGCCTGAGCTGCAGGATGTTGCGTTTATGCCTGAGCTGCAGGATGTTGCGTTTATGCCTGAGCTGCAGGATGTTGCGTTCACGCCTGAGCTGCAGGATGTTGCGTTCACGTCTGAGCGGCAGGATGTTGCGTTCACGTCTGAGCTGCAGGATGTTGCGTTCACGCCTGAGCTGCAGGATGTTGCGTTTATGCCTGAGCTGCAGGATGTTGCGTTCCCGTCTGAGCTGCAGGATGTTGCGTTCGCGTCTG
>CM036555.1:22048666-22066166 GCA_020745685.1 Tautogolabrus adspersus
TATATGGAAGAACTCTCCACCCAGAAGAGCCTTTAAAAGTCTTTTTAAGTCCAAAGTGAAGGGGGGACTGGGACTGTTGTACTACTGGGGGGACTGGGACTGTACTGGGCCGCTCAGTGTTCAGCTGGTTACATAAACGTAGCTCTGCTCATTGGACAGATATTGAGGAAGAACTTTGCTTTCCTATGTCTCTGACATTTTTACTATTTATCAACAACATAAACGCACTGCACTCTGTATCTAGAGCTTCTGTACTTTACAACACCCCCCCCCCCCATGTCTCTATGTGTCACCCTCCCTGTTAAACCAGTGGAAAGAATGTGGTACCAGTTTAAACACTTTCTGAAGTCAAATCTTTTTTGGATTTGAGTTCAACATTTCTTAACAGGACTTCTATAACTTCCTCCCTAGAAAGGGACGGGCGGCTGTTTCAGCAGTTGGCAGAGATGGAGGAGATTTAGGAGAAGCCATATCACTTAAAGGAAACATGTCTCTAATCTATAATGGACTACTAGACCATCATGCTCTTTGACTCCACTCTTATGGCAGAGAGATGTGAGATGACTTTAGTAACGATCAGTGGGACACGATATGTCAGAATGTCTTCACTGTCACAGGATGAGCCTTACTCCCCTTCCTTTAACTAACATGTATCCTAACTCATCCTCCAAATGTCACCGTTGAAAAACATACTGGCTCCATTATCCAAAACACTTGTGGAAGGCGGTACACGCTCTGACTGTCGAGGTTACAGAGCTTCCACTGGCTTTAACACTTTAGAGAACTTCTATCATATAAAGAAAAGCATCCTGCTCCACTGGAACCAGCCCAGACCTCCAACATTTCATCGTTTCAAACACATTCTCAATGACACTCTACTATCGGAGCTCTTATTGCTTCAGGGAGAAAGGAGGCGTCTCCATGACAACATGGAGCTTTTTATGGACCTTTGACTGACACACTCTGGAGAACAGGATGGGGGGGGGGAGTGCTATATGAGACTGAAGGAAGAACTTTGATTTATTTCATATTATTTGTTTCTTTGTATTATTTCTTGTTTGTCTTTATTTTATTTGCTCGTATTATTCGAACCTTTTTATGTCAAATGTTCAAAAACCAATAAAGAAAAAGAAAAGACTGAAACCGATGATTTGTCTGAATAATCGTCCGTGTGGATTTCACTGCTCCCCCCATCTACAATCATGAATATCAGACATGTTTGATTTGTATGATTCCAGGTCGCGCTGCCTCTGATATCTATGGCGTTATATTTGTGCCTCATTCCTGAGCGATCAATGGCCACATTTGAGCACTAAAACATTTATTTAGCGAGAGGTTTAAAGTAAAGTTTGAACAAACAAAAATCAAACTGTGTTCATTAAATGAGTTTGAAACATCACAACAATCCATAAAGACTTCTTTAACAGCCTCCCTCCCTCAGTTCTCCTTGTGTGCGCTCAACTTTGCCAGTACGCTCGCTCAAATGTGCCACAAAATCAACCAATCTGGAGTCTAATTGGAGAAGGAGCCAATCAGAATTGCGCTTTCCTGACTCCCGATTGGTTGATTTTGTGAACTGAAGAGAACTGAGGGAGGGAGGCTGTTAAAGAAGTCTTTATGGATTGTTGTGATGTTTCAAACTCATTCAATGAACACATTTTTTTTTGTGTTTATACAAAATATGATTTAAACCTCTCGCTAAATAAATGTTTTAGTGCTCAAATGTGGCCATTGATCGCTCAGGAATGAGGCACAAATATAACGCCATAGAATACCTGCAACAGCCAATGAGAGCGAGCGGGCCAGGAAGCTTTACCAACCGCATGTTGCGTCACTTTAACAGCTGCAACAGTGTTTACCGCTGAAGGGGATCTCCTTGTGATTGGCTACTTGTCTCTTGATGCTCCACCACTTTGACCGCAGCCACTGAGGTGATCGGACGCTGCTCCAACCGCCTGCGAGGTCCTCCCACTTTATTTCATTCTCGTCCTCCACCTCCAGCTCTGCGATCCTGAAACAGGTCATTTCATTTTAACACATTTATTTGCACAAACACGCCCATAGACAGCCATTACCTGTGAACGAGGCTGAGGTCGCCCCTACCTGTGATCGAGGCTGAGGTCGCCCGTACCTCGTAAGAGGCTGAGGTCGCCCCTACCTCTGAACGAGGCTGAGGTCGCCTGTACCTCGTACAAGGCTGAGGTCCCCCGTACCTGTGTACGAGGCTGAGGTCGCCCGCATCCATCGTATGAGGCCGAGGTCGCCCGTACCTCGTACGAGGCTGAGGTCGCCCCTACCTGTGATCAAGGCTGAGGTCGCCCCTACCTGTGATCAAGGCTGAGGTCGCCCCTACCTGTGATCGAGGCTGAGGTCACCCGTACCTCGTACGAGGCGGAGGTCGCCCCTACCTGTGAACGAGGCTGAGGTCGCCCGTACCTCGTACGAGGCTGAGGTCGCCCCTACCGGTGAACGAGGCTGAGGTCGCCCGTACCTCGTACGAGGCGGAGGTCGCCCCTACCTGTGAACGAGGCTGAGGTCGCCCGTACCTGTGTACGAGGCTGAGGTCGGCCGCATCCATCGTATGAGGCTGAGGTCGCCCGTACCTCATACAAGGTTGAGGTCGCCCGTACATTGTATGAGGTTGAACTTAGTATGAGGTCGCGGTCGCCCTTACCTGCGTATGAGGTTGAGGTCGTCCTCTTTCATCCACTCCGTCCCTCCGCTGTGTTTCCAGTTGAGGTAGTTCAACCATTTGGACCGACACTGTTTCTCTGAGCGGGTGCTGACCTGATCGGCCACCGTCGCCCAGGAAACGCCTCCTGTGACGGCTGACCCTGGTGTTACGCCCGCCATCTCATACACGACCTCGGCCAGACGTCTCTCCTCCTCCTCGCTCCATTTACCTGATTTTAAAAAGACAACAGATACAAACGAGACTTCATCTGGAGGTTCCTCACCTCAAATCAATCCACTGTCAAAGTTTTAGTGACATCTTTAGTTCTGTCTGATTGACGCCTTGAAACGAGATAAAAACTAAGAAATTAAACTGATGTCATACCATCTGTTGCTTGAAATGATCTTCTGTACCTGTGTTACACGTGTCCTTCATCAGTCGGCAGCGGTCTTTGACAGAAGAGGCGCTGCGACCTAGAGCAGCGCCGATAGTCGCCCAGTCGTTCCCATGTTTCTCCCTCAACCTGCCTCAGATATGAAGGATATATCAGGGTGATTAACGAATGTGATCATGATTTCAAAATGCTAAAAGAAGAGCAGAGAGGTGTCTGTCTTACGCTTTGAGCTTCTCTATCTCATCAGGAGTGTACCTATGGAACAATAACACCAATAAGTTTAAAAACTTAAGTTTGGATGTTTGTCACGATGTTTTCCTCATAAACTTACTTTCCAACATGGTTTCTGTTGTCGTACATTCGTAAAACTCGTCTGTAGACGGCGAACAGCGGCCTGTTTAAGCCCAAAGCCACGGAGCGGTAAAAGTCTTTCCTCTCCTCTTTGGACATCTCAAAAATAATCTCTGCAGGGTCGTCAATGCCTCGGCCCTGAAACACAAAACAAAGAGGCGTAAAGATCTTCTACAGAACCAAACGTGATGTTTCAGGTATGATAAAGACATAAAACGAGAACAAAGAGTTACGTACCTTCACATATCTTTCTATGTTGCTCATCAGGATGTCGATCTCCTCTTTGGACCACATGCCCTGCTTCCACTTATGACCTCAACACACAGATTTACATTCTGCATCACTGCAACAGTTGCTAAAGTCACTTAAAAACCCTTTTTAGCCCTCGTGTGTACCTTTGTCGCCCTCGTGTGTACCTTTGTCGTCCTTGTGTACCTTTGTCGTCCTTGTGTACCTTTGTCGCCCTCGTGTGTACCTTTGTCGCCCTCGTGTGTACCTTTGTTGTCCTTGTGTACCTTTGTCGTCCTTGTGTACCTTTGTCGCCCTTGTGTGTACCTTTGTCGCCCTTGTGTGTACCTTTGTCGCCCTCGTGTGTACCTTTGTCGTCCTCGTGTGTACCTTTGTCGCCCTCGTGTGTACCTTTGTCGCCCTCGTGTGTACCTTTGTCGTCCTTGTGTACCTTTGTCGCCCTCGTGTGTACCTTTGTCGCCCTTGTGTACCTTTGTCGCCCTTGTGTACCTTTGTCGCCCTTGTGTACCTTTGTCGTCCTTGTGTACCTTTGTCGCCCTCGTGTGTACCTTTGTCGCCCTTATGTTTACCTTTGTCGCCCTCGTGTGTACCTTTGTCGCCCTCATGTGTACCTTTGTTGCACTTATGTGTACTTTTGTCGTCCTCGTGTACCTTTGTCACCCTTGTGTGTACCTTTGTCGCCCTCGTGTGTACCTTTGTCGTCCTTGTGTACCTTTGTCGCCCTCATGTGTACCTTTGTCGCCCTCATGTGTACCTTTGTCGCCCTCATGTGTACCTTTGTCGCCCTTGTGTGTACCTTTGTCGTCCTCGTGTGTACCTTTGTCGCCCTCATGTGTACCTTTGTCGCCCTTATGTTTACCTTTGTCGCCCTTGTGTGTACCTTTGTCGCCCTCGTGTGTACCTTTGTCGCCCTCATGTGTACCTTTGTCGCCCTTATGTTTACCTTTGTCGCCCTCGTGTGTACCTTTGTCGCCCTCATGTGTACCTTTGTTGCACTTATGTGTACTTTTGTCGTCCTCGTGTACCTTTGTCACCCTTGTGTGTACCTTTGTCATCCTCTTGTGTACCTTTGTTGCACTTATGTGTACTTTTGTCGTCCTCGTGTACCTTTGTCGCCCTCGTGTTTACTTTTGTCATCCTCGTATACCTTTGTCGCCCTCATGTGTACCTTTGTCGCCCTTGTGTGTACTTTTGTCGTCCTCGTATACCTTTGTCGCCCTCATGTGTACCTTTGTCGCCCTTGTGTGTACTTTTGTCATCCTCTTGTGTACCTTTGTTGCCCTCGTGTGTACTTTTGTCGTTCTCGTGAATCTTTGTCGCCCTCGTGTGTACCTTTGTCGCCTTCATGTGTACTTTTGTCGTCCTCGTATACCTTTGTCGCACTCATGTGTACCTTTGTCGCCCTCGTGTGTACTTTTGTCATCCTCTTGTGTACCTTTGTTGCACTTATGTGTACTTTTGTCGTCCTCGTGTACCTTTGTCACCCTCGTGTTTACTTTTGTCGTCCTCGTATACCTTTGTCGCCCTCATGTGTACCTTTGTCGCCCTTGTGTGTACTTTTGTCGTCCTCGTATACCTTTGTCGCCCTCATGTGTACCTTTGTCGCCCTCGTGTGTACCTTTGTCGCCCTCATGTGTACCTTTGTCGCCCTTATGTTTACCTTTGTCGCCCTCGTGTGTACCTTTGTCGCCCTCATGTGTACCTTTGTTGCACTTATGTGTACTTTTGTCGTCCTCGTGTACCTTTGTCACCCTTGTGTGTACCTTTGTCATCCTCTTGTGTACCTTTGTTGCACTTATGTGTACTTTTGTCGTCCTCGTGTACCTTTGTCGCCCTCGTGTTTACTTTTGTCATCCTCGTATACCTTTGTCGCCCTCATGTGTACCTTTGTCGCCCTTGTGTGTACTTTTGTCGTCCTCGTATACCTTTGTCGCCCTCATGTGTACCTTTGTCGCCCTTGTGTGTACTTTTGTCATCCTCTTGTGTACCTTTGTTGCCCTCGTGTGTACTTTTGTCGTTCTCGTGAATCTTTGTCGCCCTCGTGTGTACCTTTGTCGCCTTCATGTGTACTTTTGTCGTCCTCGTATACCTTTGTCGCACTCATGTGTACCTTTGTCGCCCTCGTGTGTACTTTTGTCATCCTCTTGTGTACCTTTGTTGCACTTATGTGTACTTTTGTCGTCCTCGTGTACCTTTGTCACCCTCGTGTTTACTTTTGTCGTCCTCGTATACCTTTGTCGCCCTCATGTGTACCTTTGTCGCCCTCGTGTGTACCTTTGTCGCCTTCATGTGTACTTTTGTCGTCCTCGTATACCTTTGTCGCACTCATGTGTACCTTTGTCGCCCTCGTGTGTACTTTTGTCATCCTCTTGTGTACCTTTGTTGCCCTTGTGTGTACTTTTGTCGTTCTCGTGAACCTTTGTCGCCCTCGTGTGTTCCTTTGTCGCCCTTGCGTGTACCTTTGCCGTCCTCGTGTGTACTTTTATCGTCCTTGTGTACCTTTGCCATCCTCGTGTGTACCTTTGTTGGTCAGTGTGTACCTTTATCGCCCTCATGTGTACCTTTGTTGGTCAGTGTGTACCTTTGTCGCCCTCGTGTGTACCTTTGTTGGTTAGTGTGTCTTTGTCTTCTTTGGTGGTGAACCAGGCCTGACTGACAGGTGACACGTCTGACTTCTGATTGGGCGAGAGACAGTCGTCGTCCTCCTGCAGAATCTAGAGCACAAACATTCGTTAATATTGAAGCTGTAATATAAAAACTAAACTGAGTCTGTGTTCTGATTAAATCGTCCAGTTTTTGGTTTGTTTCTAACTGAAGGATGAACATCGGGAAGCTCAAAGAAGATTTAATGTGAATAAACGTCACGCCTCATTTAGGAAACATTTTTATATTTAGATCGAGGAAAAGTAAAAAAATAAATGAAGAAGACATGACTGACTACCTGAATCTGAGCGACGCCCTCCTCGGAGAATTCCCCGTCGGCTGTAGCCGTCATGGTCACCTCGAACCCTTCATCGTTCTCCGACACTATGGCGGTAAAAACAAACAGAAAACATCAGTTTAGTAAAAGTGTATAAAATATTTACATTTAAAAAAGCTTTATCGTTTAGTTTCAGACGACTGAATAATTTAAAACGCTGACATGTTTCCACCACAGACGTCCTCATCATGAACAAACATCTGTGGTGTGGCCACTCCCACATGTCACCTTCAACCAATGAGAGGCAGTCACACAATCCTGTGACTGACTGACTGCCTACCATTGACTGTAGGTGACCTGGTTAAGGTGCTCCTCAGACAGTTAGATGCGTGCGTGCGTGATGCTGAGGTCCAGGTCCAAAGTTGATCCTGAGTTAATAGAAAGAACTGAAGTGAATGTGGCTCTTACTTGGTAAGGTGACCACAGAAAACTGAGGAGTGTCTGAGTCTTCATGTTCGTCTGCAGAGAGGCGGAGTTTCTTATGAAGCGGCTCCAAGTCGTCGTCTGCACACAGACACACAAACAGGAAGGAGCACAGAAGTGACAACAACCTGAATAATGTAACGGCCTTTGAGTTTACGCTCCAACTCTGCAGATAAATTATTCAGATTTAGATGAAATTTCACAACAATGGATTAGTGTTTCAGGGTCTCATTTATCAACACCCCTTTTTTTCCTTAATCGAGCGTCACTGCAACCAAAATTAAAGTCGGTTGACAAATGAGACCCAGAAGTCCAAAATGATGACGTCTACATCCCATAATAAGGTCTGAGGAGCAGATGAACCCACCGTGTGGAGGACAGTGCAGGATGATGCTTCCATCGCTGTCCGTGGTGAGCGTGACCGACTCGACGTTTGCTAACGCTGCAGCAGCCTCGTCCTCTGCTGCTGAACTCATCCTGAATCAGAACAAACAACATACTCTGTTAGAGACTCTAAAGGAACTGACTCACACAGCTTTGCCTTTAAACAAAGGTGTAAAACTTCAAAATAAAAGCCCATCCCACTTTAAGGCCTGGTCCCTTTTATCTGCCTGGTGTCGCTGCGTTCTCAGTCGGAGGTCACGATGTAATTAGTGATGATTAGTTAGCAGATCAAACGTGAAAACAAATGTGTTTTACATCGACTTTAAATAACTAAAGACATTCTGATATTCACACAGCTCATTATGTCAGCACAGCGCTCGTTAGTGATGAGATTACAGAGATAGATTTATTTAGAGACAGAGAGCTGATAAGAAAGATATAAACACTCATCAGCCACTTCATTCTGCTTCCGGCGCTGTGTGAGGTGGCCGCCTGTTGCAGCAGCTCCCGTCGTCTGTGTTGTTTAACCTTCATTTTTTGTTACTTGATTATTTATTTTACTGGGTGTTTTGAGTATTAGTTTACTCTACTAGGTGGCAATGGCTACTTTCGCTTTTGGAACTTTTTGCGCTGTTTTTCTGTTACTTTCAACACGGAGATCAGCGCGCAGCGGAGTGAGGGCATTGTTTACACACGTGATCAGCTGATGGCGCTCTCCAAGGTGCTACTGCCCGGAGCAAGGCCTGTAATCCCGGAGGAGCTGAGGAGGCGACACCCGGGTTGCAGAGCTGGAGCAAAGAGGAGAGCTAAGAGGAGAAAACATAAGCCTTCTGTACCAGCGGTGATTATGGGGAACGTGAGGTCTTTGGGCAACAAGACGGACGAACTCGACGCGCTTGTCCGGAATCAGTGGGAATACCGCGGGTGCAGTATTATGTGCTTCACGGAGACATGGCTGCACTCAGACATCACTGACCACAGCGTGGCTGTACCCGGATACAGGACTTTTCGGGCTGACAGGGACGTTATTAAGAGCGGTAAGAAGAAAGGTGGAGGGATTGCGCTGTATGTGAGTGAGAGGTGGTGTAATCCTAGCCATGTTAGTGTGAAGGAACGTCTCTGTAGCCCGGACATTGAACTGTTAGCTGTTGGAATGCGCCCCTATTACTTACCCAGAGAATTCACGTGCGCTATTGTTATAGCTGTTTACATCCCACCGTCAGCTGATGCCGAGTCTGCGAGCGATGCCATCCTCTCTACAATTTCAAAGCTTCAAACTAAGCATCCAAATGCTTTTGTAGCCATTACCGGGGACTTTAATCATTTAAAAAGGACAAAACACTACCCACTTTTCATCAATATGTTAACTGCCCAACTAGAGAAAATAAAACACTGGACCTTCTGTATGCTAACGTTAAGGAAGCTTACAGTACCTCTGCCCTCCCCCCCCTGGGCAGGTCAGATCACAACCTTGTCCTTCTGACACCAGAGTATATCCCCCTGGTCCAAAGGCAGCCTGTGACCACAAGGGCTGTTAGGAGGTGGACACAGGAGGGTAAGGAGGCACTGCAGGACTGCTTTGAGTCCACAGACTGGGATGTACTCTGTGAGCCACATGGTGAGGACATCAACAACATGACTGACTGCATCACAGAATACATTAAATTCTGTGAAAACACTGCTCTATGCTGTTTTCCAAATAACAAACCTTGGATAACCAGTGACCTGAAAGCCCTTCTCAACAAGAAGAAACAAGCCTTCAGGTCTGGAAACAGGGAGGAGCTGAGGAGGATACAGCACGATCTGAGGGAATGCAAGGACTCATACAGGAGAAAGCTGGAGGCCAAACTCCAGCAGAACAACGTGAAGGATGTGTGGACAGGAATGAAGGATATCACTGGTTTCAAGGGGAGAGAAAGGCTACAGTCAGGCGACCTGGAGAGGGCGAACGAGCTAAACCTGTTCTTCAACCGGTTTAGTTCACAGCCTTCAGCCGCCTCCCACACCTCAAACAACACCCCTGTCCTTCACACCTCCCAGTTTCCCCTTGTGCTTTCTCCCTCCCCCCCCACAACCCCCCATGGTTAACTCTTTGGACTCTGGCTCTGGCCCCGCACCACTGGGGGGCACTTCCCCCCCCTGAGGTGAACGGCTCCATCTCCCGCCTGACTCTAACAACTGGCCAGGTAAAGAGACAGCTGGAGAAACTACACCTTGGCAAGGCTCCAGGCCCTGACGGCATTGGCCCAAGGGTTCTGAAGACCTGCGCCAGCCAGCTGTCTGTGATTCTGCAACACCTCTTCAACCTGAGTCTGAGCCAGGAGAGGATACCGGTGCTGTGGAAAACGTCCTGCCTGGTCCCGGTCCCGAAGAAGAGGACGCCATCTGACCTCAAAGACTATCGACCAGTTGCTCTTACATCTCATGTGATGAAGGTGCTGGAGAGGCTTGTCTTGACCCACCTCAGGCCACAGGTGAAACCATCCCTTGACCCTCTACAGTTTGCCTACCAGCCACACCTGGGAGTGGACGACGCCATCATCTACCTGCTGCAGCGTGCTCACTCACATCTGGAGGGAAATGGCTGCACTGTGAGAATCACCTTCTTTGATTTCTCCAGTGCATTCAACACCATCCAGCCACAACTGCTGGAAGAGAAGCTGCAGGTGATGGGTGTGGACTCGTCCATCACCTCCTGGATTACCGACTACCTGACAGACAGACCACAGTTTGTCCGACTTGGCAGTGTTCAGTCTGGAATGGTGGAGAGCAGTACAGGAGCTCCACAGGGGACTGTGCTGTCTCCTTTCCTTTTCACCTTGTACACCTCTGACTTTCAGTACAACTCCAGGTCATGCCATCTGCAGAAATGTTCTCATGATTCTGCAGTGGTAGGGTGTATTAGTGATGGGCAGGAACAGGAGTACAGGATGCTGGTGGACAACTTTGTGGAGTGGACAGGAAGAAATCACCTGATTCTGAACTTGGACAAGACCAGAGAGATGTGGATTGACTTTAGAAGGAAGAGGACAGCGCCACAGCCGCTGTGTATCCTGGGAGAGGATGTGACTGTGGTTGAGGAGTACAGGTACCTGGGTGTCAACATGGACAACAGACTGAACTGGAAAGCCAACACTCAGGCTGTGTACAAGAAGGGGATGAGCAGACTCTACTTTCTGAGGAAGCTGAGATCCTTCAACGTGTGCAGCAAGATGTTGGAGATCTTCTATCAGTCTGTTGTTGCCAGTGCACTGTTTTCTGCTGTGGTCTGTTGGGGGAGCAGTTCTGGAGCCGGTGACATTAAGAGACTGGACAAACTCATTAAGAAAGCCTGCTCTGTGATTGGCTGCAAGCTGGACTCTTGTAGTGGTGACAGAGAGGAGGACTCTGAACAAACTGTTATCCATTATGGATAATCCTGATCACCCTCTGCACCACCTACTGGACAGACAGCGGAGCAGCTTCTCTAACAGACTGATCCAACTCCGCTGTCACAAGGACAGGTACAGGAAGTCCTTCCTACCTAAAGCCATAGCCCTGTACAACAGCTCACCTCTTGCGAGCAGAGAACTGTCCTCATGATCATCTCTGTCTCTTCATACTGTAACCTGTTCTGCTCATGTAAAGTTTACAAATTATCCCTGCACTAAAGTTCACTTCATCTGTCTTGCCTACTCATCATTATAGTCAATAGTTTCAGATGATAACATGTCTACACTCCTGCACTTTAATATAGGTATCATTGATTGCACAGCTCTTTATATCAACGCTGCTCTTTAACTGTTATCACTGTTTATTACACGTGTTCATCTACCTCCTGGAAAGTCTGTTTACATTCAGCTAAACATGACTTACAAATGTTGCATCTAATATTTCACACTCCAGACTATAAGTAATGTTCAGTTTAACTAACATTGTGTGTTTTGATAACCTGCTGCTGTAACGCCACAATTTCCCAGTTTGGGATCAATAAAGTACATCTATCTATCTATCTATCTATCTATCTATCTATCTATCTATCTCTCTATCTATCTATCTATCTATCTATCTATCTATCTATCTATCTATCTCTCTATCTCTCTCTCTCTCTCTCTATATATCTATTTATTAGGTACACCTTGCTAGCACCGGGTTGGACCCCCTTTGGCCTTCAGAACTGCTTTAATTCTTCGTGGCATAGATTCAACACGGTGCTGGAAACATTCCTCAGAGTTTTGATCCATATTGACACGATAGCATCTCACAGTTGCTGCAGATGTATCGGCTGCACATCCATGAGACGAATCTCCCGTCCCACCACCTCACAAAGGTGCTCTATTGGACTGAGATCTGTTGACTGTGGAGGCCATGTGAGTACAGGGAGCGTTTCCCTGCTGGAAGTAGCCATCAGAAGATGGATACACTTTGGTCATAAAGGGATGGACACGGTGAGTAACAATACTCAGGTAGGCTACGACGTTTAAACAATGCTCAATCAATACACAGGGGCCAAAAGTGTGCCAAGAAAATATCTCCCACACCATTACACCAGCACCACCAGCAGCCTGAACCGCTGATACAAGAAAAGATGGATCCATGCTTTCATGTTGTTTACGCCAAATTCTGACCCAACCAACTGAATGCTGCAGGAGAAATCGAGACTCATCAGGCCAGGCAACGTTTTTCCAATCTTCTATTGTCCAATAATGGTGAGCCTGTACGAACTGAAGCCTCAGTTTCCTGTTTCTAGCTGCCAGGCGTGGTACCTGGTGTGGTCTTCTGCTTCAAGGTTCGACGTGTTGTGTGTTCAGAGATGCTCTTCTGCATACCTCGGTTGTAACAAGTGGTTATTTGAGTTACTGTTGCCTTTCTATCAGCTCGAACTAGTCTGGCCATTCTCCTCTGACCTCTGACCTTTGGCATCAACAAGGCATGTTCACCCAGAGAACTTACCGTTCTCTGTAAACCCTTGAGATGGTTGTGTTTGAATCCGAGTAGATTAGCAGTTGCAGAAATACTCAGAGTAGCCCGTCTGGCACCAAAAGCCACGCCACGTTCAAAGTCACTTAAATCACCTTTCTTCCTCATTCTGATGCTGTCATGTGATTGGTTGACTAGATATTTGCACTGAGGAGCAGTTGAACAGCTGTATCTGATAAAGTGGCCAGTGAGTGTATATGATCAGCTCTCTCTCTCCCTCTCCCTTCCTCTCTCTCCCTCTCCCTTCCTCTCTCTCCCTTCCTCTCTCTCTCCCCCTCTTTCTCTCTCCCTCTCCCTGATTTCTGAGTCTATCCACTTTTCTCACTCTCACTCTCTCTCCCTCTCTCTCTTTCTCTCTCTCTCCCTTCCCCTCTCTCTCCCTTCCCCTCTCTCTCTCTCTCTCTCTCTCTCTCTCTCCCTTCCCCTCTCTCTCTCTCTCTCCCTCTCTTTCTCTCCCTCTCTCTCTCCCTTCCCCTCTCTCTCCCTTCCCCTCTCTCTCACTCTCACTCTCCCACTCTCTCCCTCAGTAGAGACAGGCTGTCAAACAAAATGAGATCAAAATCAGTGATTTGTACTTTACCTTATTTGATCAAAAAACTAAAGTTAAATATTCTTTCGGGAGTTCATTCAGAATTTAATAATCTTTCCCATCTTTGCTGAGCACAAATTGTTTCTGTAATTAAAGGCGTGTCTCGTTTTGATACCTGTCCCAAATAAAGTCTTCTAAAGCACGGGATATTAAAAAACGTTTTAAGGTCATGAGCCCTGATTCCTTCACGTGTTAGTCTTAGCACAGTAAATGTGCAGAGTCAGAGATGATGTCATCTCCATTAATGTTTAGTCTACTTATATCAAGTATTATAATAGTGCAGCATGTTCTGTTGATTTGCACCAGACTTCATTTTAATAAATACCAAAATATAATCAAAGTGTGTGACCACATTTATCCCAAACTACCAAATGATTAATTGCATCTGAACAAATTAATTATAATTGTGATATTTGGACATTTATTAGCATGTCCTCAAACTGCTGACTGTCGCCCTCTACTGGTCATAATGAGAACTGAAAGATGTCGTATTTAGTCCATAATGTATTAAAACATGTTTGTTGATGAGTATTTGAGCCGAATTGTAGCTTTAGTCTGTTTTCAAAGGACCAACCTCACAGAAAAGTCATTCAATCATTAAATCTTCTGCAAACAACAAGTCTCAGAAAAACTGCTCTTTCTCTGGACGGGGTTCTGCGCAGTGTGGTTCTGCGCAGTGTCCCACAAACACGGCCTTTATTTAATATAAACGTTAATAATCTTTATTCACATTAAAGCTACAGCACGGACACGCATTAGTAAACACAGAGCAGGAGTTTCATGATATAGTAATTATTATTTTAATGTATTTAATGATGTTTGACGGTTTGGATTATCAGGGTTAGCTTGGATGCTAACTGTTAGCATCACAGTGTAAAAATGAAATCTCGGCGCCATCTTTCTCCAACAACACGAAGCTCCGGAGGTCTGAGGCTCTGTGCCCGGGATCCGGAGCCTTTTCTCGGGTATTAAACACTCTCAGCTTCCTGTTCTGTTCCCCGCGGCTCCGACTAACAAACAGAAACTGAATTTTACTTTTGATTCGGTTACTTACTTCCTGTTTGTGGTCCGGGGACTTGAGGTACCAGGATGAAGGTAAAGTGCCAGGATGAAGGTAAAGTGCCCGGATGCAGGCTCGCCGCGTTGCCAGTTCCACCGATTATAAATAAACCAGCGACACCTATTTACTATGAACCGCCCACCTGGCGGGAAAGAAAAGCCCTCTACCACTGTACGCTACTGAGAAGTTATTAGTCTCAGTTGCCACCTATGTATTTTTATCAGTTTTTATTTTTCAATTCTTTAAATGAAAGACAGTTGTTGACTTAAAAATACATGAAGCTACCTGTGTGTTTGTAGACTTTCATCCTACAGCAGTGTACAGAGAAGGATTCTCCTCAGCAAATATCACTGAAGTGACGTTCTGGTGTTACGGCTAAAAGAGTGACCATGTTAACTGATGACTTTCAAACAAAATGTGATTGACAGTGTCCTTACAAATACCCATTTGTTCAGTTTTTGTATCATCACAATGTTAAAATTACTTATGAGATATGATTTAATGAAAGCTAAACAAAGAGGCTTTCGTAAGGACACGTAATGTCCAACAACCAGACTCACTCGGCTGACAGTCACCAGTTAACATGGTAACTCTTTTAATCGTAACATCAGCACGGACTTTGCCGTTCCTAGCGATATAAATAGTGTCCCGTGTGCTAGTAAAGTATCGCAAGTGCCCCAAACTCCGTTTATCTAAATATCTTTCTCTTACTTTGGTTGTCAGGTGATGTAAACGTGTCGTTTTTAGAAGATGTTAAATTAAAAATCAAACCTGGCAACCAGAGTGTCTCTCTAAAATCCGTCCGGGCAACAAAACACAACTCATTTTATTTCTTCTTCTTTCCGTAAATAACCTGCAAAAGATTAAAACATAATGTAATCATAATGAAGTAATAACAGTATATTTTTACATGCACATTTAAAATGTTTATTTCTTCGGGTTAGGGAACTGTTCCGACCGGACCCCTTTCAGTGACGGACCGACCATCCTGCAGTCAGACATGGAGCAGAAACCAGTGAGAGTGTAAGTTTCAGATGATATTACTAATTAAACTGTAAATGTTTTTAAATATATAATTCATGTTTCATATCACAATTAATGTAATCACCCAAAACCCTCCAACGACTTTCAGCGATGTTCCCGCCAAATATACGGTGTTAATGTGTGTGTGTGTGTGTGTGTGTGTGTGTGTGTGTGTGTGTGTGTGTGTGTCTGTATGTGTCTCTTTATGTGTGTTTGTGTTTGTGTATCTGTGTGTGTGTGTGTGTGTGTGTGTGTGTTTGTGTATCTCTGTCTGTCCGTCCGTCCGTCTGTGTGTGTGTGTCTGTGCACGCGCAGGTTATCGTGTGGGGACGTCGAAGGCAGACTGACGGTTCTGTTCAATCGAGTCCAGAACATCCAGAAGAAGAGCGGACCCTTTGATGTGAGTCAGGCAGACAGAGGGACAGACCTTCCCGTCTGTAATAGAAAGGAAAAGCAAATAGAAACAGGGGAAAGTCTATCTGAGTCTACCTGAGTCTACCTGAGTCTATCTGAGTCTACCTGAGTCTATCTGAGTCTATCTGAGTCTACCTGAGTCTACCTGAGTCTATCTGAGTCTATCTGAGTCTATCTGAGTCTACCTGAGTCTATCTGAGTCTACCTGAGTCTACCTGAGTCTATCTGAGTCTACCTGAGTCTATCTGAGTCTATCTGAGTCTACCTGAGTCTACCTGAGTCTATCTGAGTCTATCTGAGTCTACCTGAGTCTATCTGAGTCTATCTGAGTCTACCTGAGTCTACCTGAGTCTACCTGAGTCTACCTGAGTCTACCTGAGCAGCCCTGCACAGGTGTGACAGCCAACTTGGCAGCTGCAAATAAAGCAAAGCTGCTCTTATGAACATCGTAACATGAAGCTCTTTTCAGACGGCGTTCTAGTAAAAGTGCCGTAACTAAGCTCAGCAGTCATCACATCTTTGTACATTCCTATATATGTGCAGAGGGAGCTCCCCATACACACACAGTCAGACATGCACACACACACAGCGCTCAGCTGATCCTGTCTCTCCTCTGTAACGCCTGTGTGTGTGTGTGTGTCTGTGTGCGTGTGCGTGTGTCTCTGTGTGTGTGTGTGTGTGTGTGTGTCTGCAGCTGTTATTGTGTGTTGGAGAGTTCTTCGGGTCGACAGCAGAAGCTGAAGCTGAGTGGGAGCAGTACAAAAGTGGAGCCAAGAAAGGTAAAGTTACACCTGTTTCCACTACGGTCGTCAACATACCACAACAAACATCAACAATAACACCTGATTGTAACCACGGCAACAGAGATAGAAGTCCACGGCATTACTTTTTAATACAGATGGAGTTTAATTTATAGCTAAAGAGGGTTTACGTTTAAAACAAGCTAACGAACAGTTCCCTCCAATCATTTATTTTAAAGGAAGTCAGAAACCAGAAGCTGAGCTCAGCGTCGTGACACGTGATCACGGCGTTGTTGATGTTTGATGCATCGCCACATTTGACCTTTCATCAAACAAACAAACGTCTCCCTGTCTCATCAGGATGATTTCTAAACGGCGATGTCCACACTGTAATCGCAGTCTCTGCTTCTTTAGTCTGAACCTCGAGTCTTTCTCTCCTTTCAGCTCCCATCCACACCTACATCCTCGGATCAGCCAGCCACGACACGGCAAAGAAGTTCCCCGGAGCTGACGGCTGCGAGCTGGCTGAAAACATCACGTACCTGGGTGAGACTCTGCAGCCTGAAACACAAGAGTAACTAACGTGAGAGAGAGAATGATCCAGTCAGCAGTCTCTTCTGTGCGTTCAAGGTCGGCGAGGTGTGTTCACAGGTGTGTCGGGGTTACAGATTGCCTACGTCAGCGGTCGGGAGGCTTCGCAGGAACCGGCGCCGGCTCACTGCTTCACACTCAAAGACCTGTCGGCCCTCGTGGCTCCGCTGACCAGCAGCTCCAAGTTCAGAGGGGTCGACATCCTGCTGACGTCACAGTGGCCCAGTGGAGTGTGGCACTACGGAAACACGCCGGTAACCACTAGCTCAAGTCCACAACACGAGGGGTGTGACTGTACACCCGGCTCACCAGACCAGACGATACGTGATATCGGTTTCTATTGAACGACCATTTTAAGAAACCTTGGATGACTAAATAACTCAACAAAAGGACTTTAATTGGATTGAAATAGACAAAATGTAACGCAGGTCATTTCTAAAAGTCATCGTCTCATCATGAACGTTTCACACGTTTTATTTTCTGTTTTTCGAAACAGGAGGTGAACACCAAGTCCTGTGGAAGCGTCGCCGTTTCAAACCTCGCTGATAAATTGAAACCACGATACCACTTTGCTGCACTAGAGGGCGTTCACTACGAAAGACTCCCATACAGGTACACTGAAGAGCAGCAGAGACACAGAGCAGCAGAGACACAGAGCAGCAGAGACAC
>CM036555.1:22076166-22123666 GCA_020745685.1 Tautogolabrus adspersus
AGGAGGGGGAGAGACAGGAGGAGGAGGAGGGGGAGAGAAGGAGAGAGGAGGAGGGGGAGAGACAGGAGGAGGAGGAGGGGGAGAGAAGGAGAGAGGAGGAGGGGGAGAGACAGGAGGAGGAGGAGGGGGAGAGACAGGAGGAGGAGGAGGGGGAGAGAAGGAGAGAGGAGGAGGGGGAGAGACAGGAGGACGACGAGGAGGAGGGAGAGGAGGAGAGAGGAGGAGGGGGAGAGACAGGAGGAGGAGGAGGGGGAGAGAAGGAGAGAGGAGGAGGGGGAGAGACAGGAGGAGGAGGAGGGGGAGAGAAGGAGAGAGGAGGAGGGGGAGAGACAGGAGGAGGAGGAGCGGGAGAGAAGGAGAGAGGAGGAGGGGGAGAGACAGGAGGAGGAGGAGGGGGAGAGAAGGAGAGAGGAGGAGGGGGAGAGACAGGAGGACGACGAGGAGGAGGGAGAGGAGGAGAGAGGATGATGACGAAGGAGAGGAGGAGGCATTTATTAATAAATTATTGTAGTAGTTTATCTGACGTATGATTGGCCTACTTTCTGACTTCTATACTGTTAGCATAATATTAGTCACTAGGCTACATGAGCTAACTATTTATTGAGATACGTTTAGACTACAATCACATTTATTGATTACCTTTAAGTGACTTTGTTATTTTTACCCTTTATGTCCATTAGCTCACAAGCTAACTTTAGCTAGCTCATCAATTATTTTCACTGAACTAAGATGCTAGTCATTACTTTTAGCTAGCTGCTCTACTCCCGCTGTGTCCTGAAACACACGGATATATCTGTGGACAGCTGTGAACGCTGCATCCTGAAACACACGGATATATCTGTGGACAGCTGTGAACGCTGCGTCCTGAAACACACGGATATATCTGTGGACAGCTGTGAACGCTGCGTCCTGAAACACACGGATATATCTGTGGACAGCTGTGAACGCTGCGTCCTGAAACACACGGATATATCTGTGGACAGCTGTGAACGCTGCATCCTGAAACACACGGATATATCTGTGGACAGCTGTGAACGCTGCGTCCTGAAACACACGGATATATCTGTGGACAGCTGTGAACGCTGCATCCTGAAACACACTGATATATCTGTGGACAGCTGTGAACGCTGCGTCCTGAAACACACGGATATATCTGTGGACAGCTGTGAACGCTGCATATTTCACTCGTACAGTTTGCATGAGCTGTGGTCGTGTGTTGTCAACGATTTAGTCGTACAGTGACACCAGGAACGCAGCGCTTCAGTGAAATGAATTTATAAAATGTAGAATATCATATTGAAGATAAAACCTAAAGTGTAAAAAGTGTAACTTGTATAAATGTTCATGTTGCAGGTCAGCGGTCGATCTTTGAATCTGAACGTTCTCAGTGAAATGTTTTCCTGTCCCGATTCAGCAGCTGCAGATTCACAGATTCACATCAGAGCCTGACATCAATCAGGCTGTCGTTGGTTTTTCTATAAGCAACCTAAAGACTGTTTGTCCCCCCGGGGGGAGGGGGTCTGTGATAGGAAGAACGACTTCCTGCAGACACAAACATGCGGCAAGTAAACAGTGGAAGTGCTCCATGTGCACATACGTGACATTTAGAGAGCGTTCGTGGTCACATGGGTTGTTGTGTCCTCAAATTAAAATCTGAGCAAGCTGGGGGGGTTTAGAATATCGGGAAAGATTGAATATGTGGATTTAGAAGAATGAGTAAGATTTAAAGTAGCTTCAGTGTTTGGCCTTTAAATGAATGACTCCTCAGAAACCTAAAAGAATGAGGACGGCGTTTGTGACTTCTGTGATGGTCTGACAGCTTCATGCATACGTTTAAGATAGAGGCCATTAAATCCTCGGGGCAGGATGGGACTCCACCCGAGCTCGTTAATGATGAAAGCGGCTCCGCTTTAAAGCATCGGCACTTCCTGTCTTTAACAATGCACTTCCTTTTCCTGGTTTACTACATTAAGCTGTGTGATAGAGGAACGTGTCCCTGTGGACCATATGATTGAAATTGAGCTGACAAGGTTTTTGGTTACAGAGAAAATAAACATGAGGCGTTTGGGACTGAAAGTCTGCTTCAGCTTTAAGGACTGGTGGTCAGCAGGACTCTCTGGGTTGTATTATTTTATCCATGTGGTCGTGGTTTTTGTTGATACCTGCTTTCGTGTGTTTGTCTCTCCTCAGATGTTTTACGTCAACTCCTGCGTTACCTGAGTCAGTCCGGACCCCGCCCGAGGTCCCGTCCTGTCGATCTGCTGTGTGTCGATGTGAACCATGTGTTAGTCTCTCTGTGAGCATTCACAACAAACACAAGACAAAACACATGTTCAGGGGCGATCACAAAGTGAAAGGGTTAACAGAGGCTACAGAGAACCTGTTGAACTTCAGGTGTGCTGCTTAGAGGTTCTTTCATTCCCGTAGAAGGTAGAGGTCTTGGGTCTTGGTTCAGGGGAATGTAAAAACAGCTGTAACTGTCATTACAACCATTTTAAAAGTTTGAGACCTTTCCATTCCTTCTTTGGGATACTGGCTGGATGTGAGACAAAAGGGTTGAAGTAGTTATCAGTTTATCGTACCGCCGTTCTCAGTCGTAAATCGTTTCTCACCCTGACACTCAGAGGATTTACTGTTTACTGTTTCTTTAATGAATACTACTTTAAAGACAGCTGAGTGTCACTCACAGTGTCTCACATCTTATTGCATCATGTAGTGAATGTGACAGCTGGTCGTATCGGGTCATGTCATAAAATACAGCATGGAATCGTATCATAAAAGAGTCCGCTGATAGCATCGTGTCATATCGTATTAATGATATCGTGTATATCAGCTGGTCTTATCATATTGTATTGTGTCGTATCATATTTAGTCTTATTGTGTAGTGTTGTATCTTTTCCTATCGTATCGTGTTAGTAGCCCCAGGCTTCAAAATAAGACACTGTAGGTAACCCTCTAATGTCATTTCTTCAAACTGACCTCTCGCTTATTGAAGTCCAGCGATGCAGAATAAAGGCTTCACTTTGCGTCTGGAATAAGATAAAGATAAGGTGAAGGTTGAGTAATAAAAAGTCTTTAAGTTATATCACTTATTTAAATTGTAAGTGATATAACCCAGATTTGAATCCTGAGACTTACCAAGGTTAGGGACCCTAAACGTCCTCAAACAGAGCCACAACAGTTAGTGCTCTTATGTTCAACTTCACCTGACACTTCAAGTGTCTCACAGTGACACTTTTTTTTATTTGTAGTCTTTGACAATCAACCTATTACATCATTTAGATACGAGGTAATGCTGCTCCAAATAATAATATAAGAAACAAAGATAAATGTTTGTAGATGTGTGTTTAATGACGGTGGATTATAAGGTAGTAGAACTTATACTTTCATTTTCTGTGAGCTCTGCAGGATATCTGTGATAAGAAATCCTCCTCACGAGGAGCCATCTCACAAAGTCTCCACCCTGTGGCTGCTTTCACAAACATCACGTTTTTAATAACTATTAGATGTGCACTGCATTGGCTGTTTATATCAAAGGAGAAATCAAGAATTTCCTCCAGCAGTTAATATGACATTTTATGAAGATGAGAGTTTTCTCTCAACACCCACAAGTCTGACCAACAAGGTACCTGTGCACAGCCAACTCTGACCAACAAGGTACCTGTGCACAGCCAACTCTGACCAACAAGGTACCTGTGCACAGCCAACTCTGACCAACAAGGTACCTGTGCACAGCCAACTCTGACCAACAGGGTACCTGTGCACAGCCAACTCTGACCAACAAGGTACCTGTGCACAGCCAACTCTGACCAACAAGGTACCTGTGCACAGCCAACTCTGACCAACAAGGTACCTGTGCACAGCCAACTCTGACCAACAGGGTACCTGTGCACAGCCAACTCTGACCAACAGGGTACCTGTGCACAGCCAACTCTGACCAACAGGGTACCTGTGCACAGCCAACTCTGACCAACAGGGTACCTGTGCACAGCCAAGTCTGACCAACAAGGTACCTGTGCACAGCCAACTCTGACCAACAGGGTACCTGTGCACAGCCAACTCTGACCAACAGGGTACTCCGTGCACAGCCAAGTCTGACGTCAGGCGTCCCTCATTCAGAAATATTCAAAGTAGCTCAAAGAGGAAATCGTGTTTCTTTTCAACACTATCATTCAGGTTCACAGTAGGGTTCAAATCAGCCTCCAGTAGGGTTGCAAGAGTCCGGGAATTTTCAAAGTTGGAAACTTTCCATTGGAAATAACGGGAATTTATTGGAATAAACGGGAATAAATCGGGAATTTACAAAATTGAAGGTTGGCCCTTAACAGGGAACTTAAATATAGTTGGCAAACAACCAGATTCCATGCAAGTACACTTGAATATCTACGCTATTCCTCGATCACATACACATAGCACACTATGGCTATTGAGGCCACGCCCCCTACATGCCACGCCCCCCCCTACATGCACTGTGCATTCCTCCATCACATGCACAGATGAGTTCTAGAACCACACAAGCACAAGACTATTGAAGCCACACAGTTTAGCCTGTGGACTACATAAAGGGAAGTAAGTCTTGATGATATTATGGGGGAATATATTCTAAAATTGTAAATCTGTTGAAATGTTTTTTAATTGTATTATTTTGTATGGATGTCTGCTTAGGACAAAACAACATGTTTATATTTATGCTTGGATATGAAACAGTTCCATTAAATTACCCTCCATTTACAGTTCATTCCCATAACTTCCCATGGAAAGTTTCTGGTAATTTAACGGAAATTTACTGGAAACTTTCCACCCCTTTGCAACCCTAGCCTCCAGGCCCTTTTGGTTTTCTTTACAAGAACTCAATCAAGTCTGATGTCAAAGTCTGATGCAGCTCTGACAGCTTTTTTATTTCCCTTTTCATTCCAGAGAAATCGAGATCCTCCCTACACAGATACTCAGAGATGAGAGAAATGAATCGTGTCACAGCCCACGCTGCCATCCTGTTTCTCTCAACAGTCCCTGTTTTATAATGAAGGTAAGAAAATATATTTTTTCTATTAAGATGACTTTAACAGCTGGTGAACAAAGAGAATTCAGCAGCAGTAGAAACTGATAGGTCCCTCATGAGTGGGGACCAAACACCGAGCTCAGGTTCATTATTGGACTTAATGTTTATCAGGTGGACAAAAAAAACTGCTCCAAGTAAATGATGATGAAGTTTTATACACACTGGATGTATGAATAAAGACTGTTAGCTTAGTGATCTGCTACCCCCAGATGGAAATGCTTCAATACTCCTTTATTTATTATGTTCACCATCTTTATTCACTGTATAATCATGCAAACATTTGTTAAGTCACACTCTGAGCACAGCTGAGTTTTTCAGATTTAAAACAATGTTCTGTCCAGAATAAATATTTGGCCTGATGGTGGCACTAAAGTGAAGTTCAGAGACAGCCAACAGTTTGTTAGCCTGCTAGCATTGGCTAAGTAACTCAAAGCACATGGACAGCTGAATACGACGGATTCAAACATTTGACATGATCAGTGCACAAGTTCTAAAAGCGATACATTTTGAGGCCCCGGGGGCCTAGTGGTTGGTTCATGCATCCGGTGTACGGAGGCTGCAGTCCTCGGAGTGGGAAGCCCAGTTCCATTGCCATTAGTCCAAACAAACTGAGCCACACAGAATCATACACTGTATAAGATCTTTAACTCACAATTTACAATACAATACAGTGTTTCCCCTACCATTATATAAGGGGGGCGGCCCGTCCCTCCAACGCCCCCCGCCCCCCCTTGAAGGTCAAGTTAATGAAACACATATTTATTTTTATTTGTTGGGGTTTTTGTAACTTTATTTTAGAGATAGGATAGTGGATAGAGTCGGAAATCAGGGAAAGAGACAGGGGAATGGTGTGCAGGAAAAGAGCCACGGGTCAGATTCGAACCCAGGCCCATACATGGGGTGCACACACTAACCACTGCGTCCCGAGTTAATTTTATTTTATTTTATTGTCTATATAGCGCCAGATCACAACTGAAGTCATTTAAGGATACCTTTCCAATAGAACAGGACAACTGTCATTAAAAGAAACGCATGAACACCAAGATTCCTTTAAGTGTTTGTGTCGGTGTCTGCCCCCCCCCCCCCCCCCAAGCTGTAAACCTAGGGGAAACACTGCAATATAAACAGGAACACCCAGAGTACATTTAACAGAAATTACATGTTTACAACAACAACAACAACAACAACAACAACTAGCATTTATGAAAGAGTCTCTTAAGAAACGCAACGATTCAAAAGACTCTCTAAGGAAACGTAACGATTCAAAAGAGTCTCTAAGGAAACGTAACGATTCAAAAGAGTCTCTTAAGAAACGTAACGATTCAAAAGAGTCTCTAAGGAAACGTAACGATTCAAAAGAGTCTCTAAGGAAACGTAACGATTCAAAAGAGTCTCTAAGGAAACGTAACGATTCAAAAGAGTCTCTAAGGAAACGTAACGATTCAAAAGAGTCTCTAAGGAAACGTAACGATTCAAAAGAGTCTCTAAGGAAACGTAACGATTCAAAAGAGTCTCTAAGGAAACGTAACGATTCAAAAGAGTCTCTAAGGAAACGTAACGATTCAAAAGAGTCTCTAAGGAAACGTAACGATTCAAAAGAGTCTCTAAGGAAACGTAACGATTCAAAGAGTCTCTAAGGAAACGTAACGATTCAAAAGAGTCTCTTAAGAAACGTAACGATTCAAAAGAGTCTCTAAGGAAACGTAACGATTCAAAAGAGTCTCTAAGGAAACGTAACGATTCAAAAGAGTCTCTTAAGAAACGTAACGATTCAAAAGAGTCTCTTAAGAAACGTAACGATTCAAAAGAGTCTCTAAGGAAACGTAACGATTCAAAAGAGTCTCTTAAGAAACGCAACGATTCAAAAGAGTCTCTTAAGAAACGTAACGATTCAAAGAGTCTCTAAGGAAACGTAACGATTCAAAAGAGTCTCTAAGGAAACGTAACGATTCAAAAGAGTCTCTTAAGAAACGTAACGATTCAAAAGAGTCTCTTAAGAAACGTAACGATTCAAAAGAGTCTCTAAGGAAACGTAACGATTCAAAAGAGTCTCTTAAGAAACGTAACGATTCAAAAGAGTCTCTTAAGAAACGTAACGATTCAAAAGAGTCTCTTAAGAAACGTAACGATTCAAAAGAGTCTCTAAGGAAACGTAACGATTCAAAAGAGTCTCTTAAGAAACGTAACGATTCAAAAGAGTCTCTAAGGAAACGTAACGATTCAAAAGAGTCTCTTAAGAAACGTAACGATTCAAAGAGTCTCTTAAGAAACGTAACGATTCAAAAGAGTCTCTTAAGAAACGTAACGATTCAAAAGAGTCTCTAAGGAAACGTAACGATTCAAAAGAGTCTCTTAAGAAACGCAACGATTCAAAAGAGTCTCTTAAGAAACGTAACGATTCAAAAGAGTCTCTAAGGAAACGTAACGATTCAAAAGAGTCTCTTAAGAAACGTAACGATTCAAAAGAGTCTCTTAAGAAACGTAACGATTCAAAAGAGTCTCTTAAGAAACGTAACCATTCAAAAGAGTCTCTAAGGAAACGTAACGATTCAAAAGAGTCTCTTAAGAAACGTAACGATTCAAAAGAGTCTGTAAGGAAACGTAACGATTCAAAAGAGTCTCTTAAGAAACGTAACGATTCAAAAGAGTCTCTTAAGAAACGTAACGATTCAAAAGAGTCTGTAAGGAAACGTAACGATTCAAAAGAGTCTCTAAGGAAACGTAACGATTCAAAAGAGTCTCTTAAGAAACGTAACGATTCAAAAGAGTCTCTTAAGAAACGTAACGATTCAAAAGAGTCTGTAAGGAAACGTAACGATTCAAAAGAGTCTCTTAAGAAACGTAACGATTCAAAAGAGTCTCTTAAGAAACGTAACGATTCAAAAGAGTCTCTAAGGAAACGTAACGATTCAAAAGAGTCTCTTAAGAAACGTAACGATTCAAAAGAGTCTCTTAAGAAACGTAACGATTCAAAAGAGTCTGTAAGGAAACGTAACGATTCAAAAGAGTCTCTTAAGAAACGTAACGATTCAAAAGAGTCTCTTAAGAAACGTAACGATTCAAAAGAGTCTGTAAGGAAACGTAACGATTCAAAAGAGTCTCTAAGGAAACGTAACGATTCAAAAGAGTCTCTTAAGAAACGTAACGATTCAAAAGAGTCTCTTAAGAAACGTAACGATTCAAAAGAGTCTGTAAGGAAACGTAACGATTCAAAAGAGTCTCTTAAGAAACGTAACGATTCAAAGAGTCTCTTAAGAAACGTAACGATTCAAAAGAGTCTCTAAGGAAACGTAACGATTCAAAAGAGTCTCTTAAGAAACGTAACGATTCAAAAGAGTCTCTAAGGAAACGTAACGATTCAAAAGAGTCTCTTAAGAAACGTAACGATTCAAAAGAGTCTCTTAAGAAACGTAACGATTCAAAAGAGTCTGTAAGGAAACGTAACGATTCAAAAGAGTCTCTTAAGAAACGTAACGATTCAAAAGAGTCTCTTAAGAAACGTAACGATTCAAAAGAGTCTCTTAAGAAACGTAACGATTCAAAAGAGTCTGTAAGGAAACGTAACGATTCAAAAGAGTCTCTAAGGAAACGTAACGATTCAAAAGAGTCTCTTAAGAAACGTAACGATTCAAAAGAGTCTCTAAGGAAACGTAACGATTCAAAAGAGTCTGTAAGGAAACGTAACGATTCAAAGAGTCTCTAAGGAAACGTAACGATTCAAAAGAGTCTGTAAGGAAACGTAACGATTCAAAAGAGTCTCTAAGGAAACGTAACGATTCAAAGAGTCTCTAAGGAAACGTAACGATTCAAAAGAGTCTGTAAGGAAACGTAACGATTCAAAAGAGTCTCTAAGGAAACGTAACGATTCAAAAGAGTCTCTAAAGAAACGTAACGATTCAAAAGAGTCTCTAAAGAAACGTAACGATTCAAAGAGTCTGTAAGGAAACGTAACGATTCAAAAGAGTCTCTAAAGAAACGTAACGATTCAAAAGAGTCTCTAAGGAAACGTAACGATTCAAAAGAGTCTCTAAGGAAACGTAACGATTCAAAAGAGTCTGTAAGGAAACGTAACGATTCAAAAGAGTCTCTAAAGAAACGTAACGATTCAAAAGAGTCTCTAAAGAAACGTAACGATTCAAAGAGTCTGTAAGGAAACGTAACGATTCAAAAGAGTCTGTAAGGAAACGTAACGATTCAAAAGAGTCTCTAAAGAAACGTAACGATTCAAAGAGTCTGTAAGGAAACGTAACGATTCAAAAGAGTCTGTAAGGAAACGTAACGATTCAAAGAGTCTGTAAGGAAACGTAACGATTCAAAAGAGTCTCTAAAGAAACGTAACGATTCAAAAGAGTCTCTAAAGAAACGTAACGATTCAAAGAGTCTCTTAAGAAACGTAACGATTCAAAAGAGTCTGTAAGGAAACGTAACGATTCAAAAGAGTCTGTAAGGAAACGTAACGATTCAAAAGAGTCTGTAAGGAAACGTAACGATTCAAAAGAGTCTCTAAAGAAACGTAACGATTCAAAAGAGTCTGTAAGGAAACGTAACGATTCAAAAGAGTCTCTAAAGAAACGTAACGATTCAAAAGAGTCTCTAAAGAAACGTAACGATTCAAAAGAGTCTCTAAAGAAACGTAACGATTCAAAAGAGTCTCTAAAGAAACGTAACGATTCAAAAGAGTCTCTTAAGAAACGTAACGATTCAAAAGAGTCTGTAAGGAAACGTAACGATTCAAAAGAGTCTCTAAAGAAACGTAACGATTCAAAAGAGTCTGTAAGGAAACGTAACGATTCAAAAGAGTCTCTTAAGAAACGTAACGATTCAAAAGAGTCTCTAAAGAAACGTAACGATTCAAAAGAGTCTGTAAGGAAACGTAACGATTCAAAAGAGTCTCTAAAGAAACGTAACGATTCAAAAGAGTCTGTAAGGAAACGTAACGATTCAAAAGAGTCTCTAAGGAAACGTAACGATTCAAAAGAGTCTCTAAAGAAACGTAACGATTCAAAAGAGTCTGTAAGGAAACGTAACGATTCAAAAGAGTCTCTAAAGAAACGTAACGATTCAAAAGAGTCTGTAAGGAAACGTAACGATTCAAAGAGTCTCTAAAGAAACGTAACGATTCAAAAGAGTCTGTAAGGAAACGTAACGATTCAAAAGAGTCTCTAAAGAAACGTAACGATTCAAAAGAGTCTCTAAAGAAACGTAACGATTCAAAAGAGTCTCTAAAGAAACGTAACGATTCAAAAGAGTCTCTTAAGAAACGTAACGATTCAAAAGAGTCTCTAAAGAAACGTAACGATTCAAAGAGTCTCTAAAGAAACGTAACGATTCAAAAGAGTCTCTAAAGAAACGTAACGATTCAAAGAGTCTCTAAAGAAACGTAACGATTCAAAGAGTCTCTAAAGAAACGTAACGATTCAAAAGAGTCTCTAAAGATGCGTAACGATTCAAAGAGTCTCTAAAGAAACGTAACGAGCCAAAGCAATGAAGCATCTGGACATCATAAAGAAATGATACCATGTTGAAAGACGTGTATTTACAGGGTTAAATATTAAATAGTTATATATTTTGATCTGATAACAGCGAACACTTGAAAAAGCTAACATTCACTTTTGTATGACTCAAGTTTCACTCAATAATCACAGTTCACCACATTCATAGTAAAAATCAAAAAGGTGTTCAGATGAGCATCATCATTTTCATATTTACATTTGTGGATGCAGCACCTTTTATAATCTTTGGGTTTGGATTGATTGTTGGACAAAAAGAATATAACATGTAGGTCTCTTTTGTTGACATTATATCAACTGAGGGATTCATCACCCAAGAGTTCTACAATAAAAAGTTTTCTTTAAGGTAACATGCGTTACGATGCCTCGTTACCGTCAGGTGTGTCACGTACGTAAGCTTCTTACACACGACACGTGAACTAAAATAGCGCTCCTCACATTTTCTAAACCACAATCTTATTTTTGAAAGTCGACCAAGTATTTATGGTGACTTGACCTTTTCAGACTGTGACACTTGGACAACATAACCACATTTTTGTCCAATGCGTTCATGTGTCCGTTATCGGGGGTTAGGGTTCATTTCCTTTGGCTCTGGTAGATGGTAGAAACAAAAGACCTCTGTGGTCTTTGGGGTTGAGGACTTGAAGCTTATTTTAGATTTCAAGCCTTCTTTCAATGGATTTTGGAAACGTCTGGCAGCAACAGGAACCAAAGATTAAAGATTAAACCCTCTACATGTCATTAACGTCACAATCTTATCTGTCGGCTGTCAACACCAACAGACCCAGCCTGGAACCAGTCCAACAGACCCAGCCTGGAACCAGTCCAACAGACCCAGCCTGGAACCAGTCCAACAGACCCAGCCTGGAACCAGTCCAAAGACCCAGCCTGGAACCAGTCCAACAGACCCAGCCTGGAACCAGTCCAACAGACCCAGCCTGGAACCAGTCCAAAGACCCAGCCTGGAACCAGTCCAACAGACCCAGCCTGGAACCAGTCCAACAGACCCAGCCTGGAACCAGTCCAACAGACCCAGATTGAAACAGACCCTCTCTGAACCCCACAGCGCCTGGTTCCTGTGTGAAAAAACATGCATGCTGACATATAAAAGCCAGAAGTTTCCTTGCGGGTTACTTAATGAATCCTAGTGTCGACAAATGTTTGTGTTCATTAATTATTCACGTATTTGACGAGTTAAAAAACATCACAGATTCTATTGCGACCATCATGCTAAGATAAAGACACAGCGACTGGATTTGTTTAGACTCTGACCAATCAGAGAAGAGTTATTAATACTCATTATTTGAACAGCCATGTGAACATAAACAAACCAACTCCAAAAGTCACCGCCGTGTAAACTTTTCCGTTCTGTAACGGAACAAAGGAAACAAAGTGTAGGTGTGACCGCCCCCGGATGACATCATATCCTCCGTCTCTGCTTCAAATGAGCAGATTAAGACCAGTTCATGTTTTTTTGTGTCCTCTCAGCTAAGAAAGACACCCTCTCACACATAAAGATGGTGTTTCTGGCGGTCAGGATGCAGACGTGCAGGTTTTAGGGGCGGAGTTAAGGTCTCTGAACGGCTCCGAGAGGCGTGGACCCTGAAGACGTGAAAGTAATGTTGTCCGCCGGATGCTGCTGTCAGAGTCCTGGTGGGTGAACTTCTTTCTCAGTGGGCGACAACATGACATACTGCTGGCAAAGTCTGAGAGCAGGTGTCCGCTGAAGATCATGTAGATCCAGGGGTTGCAGCAGCTGTTTAGGCTGGCGAGCAGTGCAGAGAGCGTCACGGCGGCGTTTTCAGAGTCTGCAGAAGAAAAAACAGCAAGACAGATTCATGAGGCACGCTCCAGATGTCAACAGTTAATCTGAGCTGTTTACTTTTTCTCTTTAGGGAGTTCTACAGCGGCGTTTATTCAGCCTCTCAGTTGATCACTGGATGCACATTTTGAGCTTTAGCGTTTGAGTTTTGATTCTGTTAAAGAAAGAAATATCCTGAACCAGATCTTCATCCTGCTAGAATTAAAAAGAAAAGAAAAATGTGTTTCTTTATACTTTTTACGGATTCAACCAACAATTCTTTTCATCACAGTTTAGCTGTCCTTCCTAATCTACCGTTAGCTAAACACATCGCCATTAAGCCCTGAAGAAAACACGCCATTTTAAGGCTTTCGACTACTCGCCTAATAAAGCATTTTATTTTCATTTATTTCATTATTTGGACTTAGCATGTAAAAGAATCATTCCTTCAGTTTGAGTGTTTTTGATTTGAGCAGCACTCATTGGCCCGTTCAGTTTGCCTCACCTTTTGTTGTGTATCACAATTTGCTTCTTTTGTAATAAATAACTTTAATTTACCAAAAACAACTGGTTTTATGTTGCTTCCCTTTCCCCACACGAGCCGGGTCGTAACAACAACCTAATGTCACCACGGCAGATCTTACATCTGTTATTTTATCTCGTATCTTTAGCGTTTGGGTCAAAGATGGTCGACCCAGAGAAACAGGTTGAATGTTGAGGAGGTCACGTTTTTGTGGCTTGAAGCGTCTGCGTTTGAAAACGATTCGCTCTGACTGATGTCAGAGAGAGAACAAGAACTCGGTGTTCCTGTGAGAATGTATTCCTGTCAGGTTCAGAGAGTCTGGAAGCACACTTGGACTCTCACGGGTCAGAAAAGTCTCTGCTGGCGAGATTGAAATTCTTCAGCTGATTGAGCTTCTCGTTCAGGCTGACTGAGGTAGACTCTAATAAATCTCCTATCTTTATCTCCACCATATGGAAATCACACCACACTGACTGCTCCAACATCACCGGAGAAGTCACGTAAAAAATACCAACCAGAATATCTCATTAGTTTCCACTTTAACTTTTTATAAACTAAATTCCTCAAAAAAAAAATTGGAAACATTATTTCTGTCAATTATTTCGCCCCTTTAATAATACTTAATGGTGTTGTATTATATATCGTTGGAAAGCCTGATTAGTCACCTTTACAACGAGGTATAACTTGTAAGGATCGTGCATTCGTGGAATGAGCAACACAGCTAAATGTGTGGGTAGTGCCTCAAAAAAAAGTGCCAAAATCCCCTGCCACTGAAACCCAATACACAAATCAAGTAGTTTGGTGACTAACCCGACGTGTTCAACGTCCCTGTTTGGAATCATTTCATGTATTTCTGTGAGACTGGGTTTCATCAACATTGTTCCTGCTAAACATGATCATGAAGGCGTTATCATGATGGGTATGTTAGCACTCTGCTGTTAGCACTCTGCTGTTAGCACTCTGCTGTTAGCACTCTGCTGTTAGCACTCTGCTGTTAGCACTCTGCTTCCATCCTCGTACGGTTGAAGGTAAAACATTCTGTTGATATCTTGGTGAGCAACAACAGCAGTTAACAATGTTCAGTTCAGAAACATCACAAACAAATCTGCTTTTACTCTGAAAACCAAACTGAGGTTCTCACAAATGTTGATATTTTAAAACGATATGTTCTCCATTATTTGATTGTCCCCCCCCCCCTCCTCTCTAGAGTGGATGCTCACGCAGGTCACCATGTGGTGGACACTGAAGCTTCAGTGTTTATCCAGCTCTGCATCGGTCTGTAAACCTTTCTGCGTTCTAACCTCTCTCCATTTTTCAAAAGCATCTCCAATATTGATCCTAGTTTGAGCACGTTTCTGCTCGTGGAGCTTATTAGAAACATGCAGAGGCTTTTTAGGTCGGGTACAATCACTTCTATCTGAACCAGTTCTCTTGCCCGCTTCCATCGCTGCAACACCTGTTGGTTTGACCTGATAACTGCTCTCATATCTGGCAAACCGAGGGGCGTCCAAAACGGCCGTGTGGGGGGGCCTTAAAACCGCCTACCTTCTCTGGTCCAAACAAATCCAGAGCATTCAGGACCAGAATCTAAAGTTAGAAGGAGGACATACTGGCTGCTGCATTGTTGTCAGAGAAGCCAGCACTTCAACATAGCATGTTTCCTTAATGTCTGATCATAGAGTAAGCTCACTTTATCATTTCACTCACTACACATCTCACTGATTGGACCTTTAAATTAAAAGTTGTCTGATTTTAAATGCATGAATACGCTTGTGTACCTGAGGAGGTTTAATAATATAACTTCGGTGAATACATCACGTGCTGGTTTTTCATGAAATCGTTTTCAGGTTCTGTGACTAAAGCTGAAATATGTTTCATTTCAAATGTTACTTTTTTAAATATATTTTTTACATTTAGTAAAATGTTATTTGCAGTCATTAGATATTTACACAGATGACCTTTCAGGGCCACAGTAGCTATTAGAGGGACTGGTTCATGCACACAGAATAACTGGCTCTATAAGAGGTCTAAATGGATCTAGATGAAGAAATGACCCGTTTAGTCGTCACCGTCAGTCACTCACCGTCCCAGGAGAAGTCCTCGTCCCACACTGACCACATCTGAACGGTGAAGAAAGGCGCCCAGCACACTACGTAGGCCAACACGATCACGAAAGTCATCTTCACCGTGCGTAATTTGGCGCGGGAGATGGTGCTGACGCTGCTCACAGAGTTCCTGCCCAGGATCCCGGTCTTACTGGCCTCTGCCACAAAGCTCACCCCCGCGCTCTTCCTCTGGGTCTTATATTTCAGGTTCTTCCAGATCGTGTGGCAGATGAGTCCGTAACAGAACACGAGCACGGCCACGGGCACGAGGAAGATCCCCAGAGTGATCCAAGTGATGTACGCGCGCAGCCCCCACGGTTCCACGAAGTGTCCCCAGCAGTCATAAACGGCCGATCCCGGGTGCACCTCGCTCAGGGAGAAGATGAAGTACTGCGGGGTGCTGAGGACCAGGCTGACCAGCCACGAGGAGCCGATCATGATGTGCGCGCGCTGCGTCGGCTGCTGGAGCGTCTGCAACGGGTGGCAAATGGCGATGTAGCGGTCCAGGGTCATCATCACCATCATGTAGGGGGAGGCGAACATGCCCAGGACCTGCAGGTGCTTCACGATGCGGCACAGGAAGTCCGGACCATAGAAGCGGAATGTGATCTCCCAGCAGAGCTGAGGCAGCACCTGGAAGAAGGCGACCACCAGGTCCGCGAGGCTCAGGTGCTTCATGAACAGGTGCATGCGCGAGAGTTTCCGCCGGGTTTTGTACATGGCCAACAGCACGCTTACGTTCCCCACCACCGCCGCCAGAAACGCGAGGCTCAAGACGGTGATCTCGATCTTTGCCACCTCCTCGTTCCGTCCAAACGGGTCGGTGTCGTTCTTCTTCACGCTCATGTTCACGCTCTTGAGCTGCTGCGTGACGTCGAACTGCTCGGTGCAGTTTGCCGAGGTGATGTTGCAGGAATTCTCCAGGTGGAACAGCATGATGCCCGGGTGTCCTCCCGGCGCACGGAGGTGGCTGTGCGTAACCGGAGTCTGTGACTCTGAAAGTCCAAGATGAGTCCTACATGAACGGAATGACCCCCGGGCTACAAACTCACCCACGAACAAGAAAAATAACGGATTTTAAATCATAAACAAAAACGAATCCTCAGTGATTTTTCCTCCCGTGATGCTCTGCAGCTGCAGGTTCAGATTTAAGAGCCGCTGTGCTGCAGATCCGCGTCTTTTAAAGGCTCCAGCTCCAGCTCCCGAGACCAAAGACCAGCCCCCTCCCTGTACCCCCCTCCACACACACACACACACACACACACACACACACACACACACACACACACACACACACACACACACACACACACAAAACAGCACTGAGGATAAAGTGAGGCTGCAGATCTGTGCTCTGAAGGAGGAGAACTTTCTCCAGAATGAAACATGAAACTTCATCATGAAGAAAGGATCAAAGCATCACAATAAAGATTTCTTGAACCGATGGATTCTCGTGATGTTTGTATATTCGAGCTTCAACATCTCTGTTACTTCTTCAGGATTTAAATGTTTTTATTCATTGAAACACTCGAGCAGCGTCTGAATAATGACATCATCACTTTAGTTTATTCACAGTCAGTTACCCTAACCCTTACTGACCATGATGTGTGTGTGCTGCACTAATGTGTTTATGTGCTGACAGATAGTTGTTTTTTTCAGCGTTGAGTGAGAAACCAAACTGCTGCTTCACTCAGAGAGAGTTGTGTGTGTGTGTGTGTGTGTGTGTGTGTGTGTGTGTGTGTGTGTGTGTGTGTGTGTGTGTGTGTGTGCGTGTGTGTGTGTGCGCGTGTGTGTGCTGTGTGTGTGTGTGTGCGCGTGTGTGTGTGCGCGTGTGTGTGTGTGTGTGTGTGTGTGTGTGTGTGTGTGTGTGTGTGTGCGTGTGTGTGTGTGCGCGTGTGTGTGTGTGTGTGTGTGTGTGTGTGCGTGTGTGTGTGTGCGCGTGTGTGTGTGTGTGTGTGTGTGTGTGTGCGTGTGTGTGTGTGCGCGTGTGTGTGTGTGTGTGTGTGTAAAGATTCCTGAGAAATCGTTTGTTATGATTCAAGCTGGACGAATAAAGATTGATTAAAGGGTTAAATTCCTGCTGGTCAGAACATGATAAACTTTATCTTATTCCAAATCCAACATCAAATCCATCTCTGATATTTTTCACTTTCTGTTGTCGATCTCAGTGATGTGGTCATTCTGCACGTCAAAGAGCAGGCGTCGCTTTGGTTTAATTCTCTGATATAAACGTGCACACGCTGCAGAGCGTGGCTAACATGTGACAGCCTCTCACCACTAAAGACTGAGGGCGCTCTCACACTAGCAAAGTTGTAGGGTACCGTGCTGGAGCACGATTGTCCCCCCTCCTCATTCCCCCGCTGACCTGCACTCTCCCTGCTCCAGGACTAACCGGCCTGAGCACGTTGACCTCTTGAACATAACGTCGTTAAACAACACATGCATGTCTTTACGTTATCATGACGCGTGCACGGTTGAGTCCGCGTCTGCACATCAGAGAACAGCACAGAGAACATGACAGCTACTTTACTGACTGTGTGTCTTATTGTGAGTCATGTTAGTCAGATACAGACAGAACACTCGGGGATTTCTCCTGAATGAAGTCGATCCACGTTGTGTACCCGTGCATGAACTGTACCGTGCTAAAGCACACCTCTCCGAAGCGTGCCAGGACCAAGGAAGTGTACCGTGCTTGAGCAGGGATCGGAGTGATCACACTGGTCAAATGAACTGGACTTTAGGGGTGAAGCGTGCTCAGGCACGGTACAGATTGCCAGTGTGAATGCGCCCTAAGTGTCAGCAGCTCTCAGAGGTTTGAGTCCCAGACTCAGATTTCATTGAAATAAATCTGCTTCTTGAATATAATCATCATTCTGTATGTTCTCAGACCCTAACCCTCTAAGTCTAATGTATGAGTAGTATTATTATTAAAGAGGTGAAGAGTAACGTTCAAATGTTTGTGTTGACACTTAGGATGTTAAGTCAATTTCCGACATTCGTATAGAAACAGGAAGTTGATCATTTGACGTTTTAGGATTCTTTGACCTTTCTGCTTCTTTAAAACTCTCCGCTCTTCATCTTCACCTCACGTCCTCCGACACTGAAGCAAAGAACAACACGGTTTCTCCTTACAAGGCCTCCACTCTAATATCTTAATGTTCAATCTATATGCACACAGAACGGTCGGACGGACGGGGGGGGGGTTAGGAGGCAGCAAGCCGAGTAGCTGAGCAGAGGCAGAACCAGCTGACGATCAGACCCTTACATAATGTGCTGTGCTTAAACAATAGCGGCTAATAGTCAGAGCTGTCAGCAGTAATCGATTTATGGGAGTGTTATTCAGAAACCTGTTGAACATGATGCAGAACTCCGGCTGATAAGAGTTTCAACACGGACACAGGAGAACGGCCATGTTCACATCCATCATCTGATTCTGAAAGGTCACCACGCACACATTCTTAATCCTGTTGATTTGATCAAATAACATTTCCTTAAAGGTGGAGTCAGTAGAAATGTTTGTGAACATAACATTCAAACTGGGCCCCTCCTCCACGCCACCAGAAGCCCCACCCACTCACTGCAGGACGTAGTGTGTACGTTTACTGCTTGTACCTACACTGCAAGCTAACACACGCTAGCACAAGCTAACCGCCGGTGTTTGTCACCTGCCTGTCCAACAGGAAGCAGACCAACTCCACGTCCACGGGTAAAAGCCAACACAAGGTTCACCCTCGTTTTAGAACGAGCTTTATCTGCTTGGTGTTTCTCCTCACTGTGATTATATTTTCTCTTCTTTGCTGCTACGTCACCTTCCGTAAACTCACCTGCTGCGCTGTCATTGGCTGGAGGAAACACACCAGCTCCGCCCAGAAACGTCCAGAGTCAACCAAAACAAAGCAGAACAGTAAAATCCAGTCAGAGGACAGGGTCTCTGCAGACACAGGCTGTGTCCTAAACTTTCATACTTCAGACATCACATTTGCAGTCTGATCCAAAATCATAGTTTGATATTTTGTGTACATGAGAAATACCCGGATGTTTACGTGTTTGGCCAGAATTTTGAAGTAGCCTATGAAACGGGACCACACTGGTCATACTAAACTGCCCCACGATGCACTGTGGCTCTCAGACTGTCCAATCACAGAGCTCGCCAGCCAGCCATCTAGCAGCTTAAAATAAAAGTTTGGTGCTGAAATACACTTTACATGTTTCCAAATAATATTAAAATGGCTGCATAGCTGTATTAGTAAAGGAGGTTTGCATGTTGTTGTTGAATTATATTTATGGACCGACGTACGCTAGCTTGATGCTAGCTCATCGAACGGAGATCGGACCAGAAGTACATTTCATGACCTGTATTGTAGTGTGTTGCTAACGGCATGCTAACGGTCAGGTTAGCATGCAGTATGTATATTATATATTTCGAGTATGTAGGATGTGGTTTGGGACACAAGCACAGTCACCACCACACATGTACGGAAGCCCAGAAGAGACGATTGAGCATCAATATTAACAAGTCTATATTTTATTTTGGTGGAAACTGACTCCATCTTTAAACGAAGACAATCCATCGAGAAATAGCCACTCCCACAAACATGACTGTCTCCGCCCCCGATCATCACTTCTGCTCTGCACAAAAGATCAGCAGAGACAGAACTTCTATTAATGACAGAACTTCTCTATGAAATATTTGACACCTTACAGTCCGACTTCACTCATGATATAGATCTATAGAGATATATCTGATGTCGTTTAAACGAGTTCAAACATGAAAGTCTGATTGATTGGCTCTGTTGGTTTCCTGACACAGCGACTCTTCTCCAGGTCAACGATGGATGTTCTTCTCCACCACCATCAGTGTGACGGACACTGTAAATCAATCTGTGAATTTAGGTCTCGCTGGACTTTAATTAACTCCACATTGCCCCAGTCACCCTTCTGTATTCTCTCCCCGGGTCCTGATTGGGCGGCTAAATACTACAGTAATGTAATACTGAGTCAACAAGAGTCCTCGGGGCTAAATGTGAGAAGCCAGAGAGGCAGAGAGAGAGAGAGAGAGAGAGAGAGAGAGAGAGAGAGAGAGAGAGAGAGAGGAAACAGCTCCAGGAAATGAACTGAGCTGCCAGTGATGGACTTCTTCCACCTCATAAACCCTTCACGAGTTACAGTCATAAACCTCGGTGACAAAATGCTCCTGGAAGGGTCCAAGTTCAGAATCTGAGGCAGAGAGAACTCCCATGGTTTCCCGCCAGCCTCAATGTCATCTTCTTGTTATTGTTTTGATTGAGAGCCCCCTGGTGGTGGAGTTTACAAACTGTGCGTTTAAAGTATGTCACAGAGTAGAGACGAGTCAGAGAAGAACCATTTGAACCTGATAAGTGACAGAACTTGTCTGTCCCTCTGTTTCCCTCTCACGTCAGCTGTAATAAGTCATCAAACACACAGCCCCCCCCCCAAACATGTGCACTTCATCAGGGGGGTCAAAGTCCAGGGTCTTCTGGAGTGCAGAGCCCCTGGAGCTGTTTAATGCTTCATCTCTTTGCTCAGAGGTACTTAGGCAGCCTTAATACAGCCTCCTGTCAGTGCACGCTTCTTATACCTCTGACTTTTAGCTCCAGGCCATCGCACTTCAGACTCCAGTAATGAAAGTGTCTCAGACTCCCCCCCTCTCGACCTGCTGTGTGGAAAGGACTCGTAATTTAACTTGTCTTGTCTTCGCTGCAGGACGTGTCGCCGTGTTGACTCAGTCTGAAAGACATTCGTCAGTGAGAAGAAAAGCTGCTCCTGTGTGAGAGTGAGCTGAGAGTAGAATAAAGGACCCTGTGGGAAACAGACGTTATTAAGAGTCCCTTTGGTTTTCTGTGCACGTGTTATAGTGTGTTGTGAATGAAGCTGTAGAAAGAGCTTTTTATAAATCTGACCTCCCTCTGAAGATCCCGAGCCTCCAGGAGAGTAAAGATCTTCTTTGAAGAAACTCTTACACAACAATCACACGGAACTGTATTTTTAGTTGTTGAGGACATTCAGACATTTTACCCAACATGAAATCCTTTGGAGCTTGCAGAGGATGTTTGATGAACAGGAAGTCCTCACACATGTTGCGTCAGTCATGAAAGTGAACCTTGAAATGCAATGCTGTTCATTCCTACATGAAAGCTTTGATTCAAATGATGGACGTGTGGCATTTAGAAACAAAGAAGGAAGGTCTGTAACCATGGTGACGATGATGATGGATGATAAATAAAATAGAAATAATAGAAAGCAGGAACTTAGGGAATCCAAGTCCCCCCCCCCTCAGAAGGTGGTTTGGTCAGGTTTGGTTTCTGTACCAAAACGTTGCCATGTTCTTTTTGTAACTTAGACAGAAACAGGTATTGGTATCATTTGATTTTTACTAGTTTCTTATCAAAGTTTAAAGGTCCAATCAGTGAGATGTGTAGTGACTGAAATGATAAAGTGAGCTTACTCTATGATCAGACATTAAGGAAACATGCTATGTTGAAGTGCTGGCTTCTCTGACAACAATGCAGCAGCCAGTATGTCCTCCTTCTAACTTTAGATTCTGGTCCTGAATGGTCTGGATTTGTTTGGACCAGAGAAGGTAGGCGGTTTTAAGGCACCCCCACACGGCCGTTTTGGACGCCCCTCGGTTTGCCAGATATGAGAGCAGTTATCAGGTCAAACCAACAGGTGTTGCAGCGATGGAAGCGGGCAAGAGAACTGGTTCAGATAGAAGTGATTGTACCCGACCTAAAAAGCCTCTGCATGTTTCTAATAAGCTCCACGAGCAGAAACGTGCTCAAACTAGGATCAATATTGGAGATGCTTTTTTGAATTTGTACCCATTTTAAACACTAGGTGTCAGAGTTACATATTGCCCGTCAGGCCCACTCTGGAGCGTAGTTTGGCGCTGTGAGTTGTTCAGGTAGATTTTAACCCCGATCACCCCTTTATGTCCGAGTCATGTTGTTTCTGTTCAACTGAGGTCAAAATATTTGGTTCTGATTGGAAACACAAACACAGTAATGAGAAGCTGAGATGCATTAAAAATTGACCTTTTAAAATATCTTTTAAATAGCTATCATGCTAACCAGCTAACCGGTACATTGAGTCAGGAGTTTTAAAGACTTTGTGAAGACTGAAATAATTCCCCTCACTCTCTTTTCAACGACTCCAGACTTGGAGTCATCAATCTACAATACAGGAAACATTCCCACGTCCTGAGCAGACAGGAAGTTAAAAGATGTCGGAGTATTTCCCCCTCACTAAAGGTCAGAATACTTCACAGAACGTGTTTCCTCACAGCCTTCTGATCTCTCCTATGTACAGTATATGTTTGATGTCTCCATGACGACGGCGTGAGCTGAGCGGTCAGCCTGATCTTTAGTCTTCTTCTTCTCTGCAGTTACCAATCTGTGTGATGCTGGGTTTACACGTCTGGTGCTCTCGTTCTACTTTCACTTCATTTGACTTTCATTGTGTTTTGATTTTTTCTCCACAGCTGTTGCATGACTTGTATTTATATTTGTCAGACGATCATACGAGATGTTATCAGAGGTAATGAAGCTGAATCTCTCAGAAACGAAACCATAGTTATGAAACGGGTCATATTGTGTCGAACACGTTTTTCACTAAATATCTTATTGTTTGTTTGCCATCATGTTGCACGTCCCGTTTATCTGCCTCTGTAGTGTTCATGTGGCAAAACATAAAAATGTCTGCTGTGTTCAGTTTAGAGCGGTCAAATCATTAATTTTATAAATCACTATTAATCCCATTTTTAATCTCATGTTTGAAATGTCATTATTTCTCATTTCAAAATAAAACTTGTGAGGCTTTTATTTTGAACTTTTGTCCTGTCTTTAGCTGGGAGTACTTTACCTGCTGTGTGCTTTTATTTTGAAATAAAGTAAGGCCCTTCCTGTAGAGTGAAGGTTAGGACATGAAGCACAGAAACAGGAAGTGGTTAGGGGTCCCAAAGTGAGGTCAAACAGCTCAAAGGAACGGTACCAAAGGTCAATGTGTGATGTCATCAGGTGAACGGTAACAAAGGTCAATGTGTGATGTCATAAGGTGAACGGTAACAAAGGTCAATGTGTGATGTCATAGGGTGAACGGTAACAAAGGTCAATGTGTGATGTCATAAGGTGAACGGTAACAAAGGTCAATGTGTGATGTCATAAGGTGAACGGTAACAAAGGTCAATGTGTGATGTCATAAGGTGAACGGTACCAAAGGTCAATGTGTGATGTCATCAGGTGAACGGTAACAAAGGTCAATGTGTGATGTCATAAGGTGAACGGTAACAAAGGTCAATGTGTGATGTCATCAGGTGAACGGTAACAAAGGTCAATGTGTGATGTCATCAGGTGAACGGTAACAAAGGTCAATGTGTGATGTCATAAGGTGAACGGTAACAAAGGTCAATGTGTGATGTCATAAGGTGAACGGTAACAAAGGTCAATGTGTGATGTCATAAGGTGAACGGTAACAAAGGTCAATGTGTGATGTCATAAGGTGAACGGTAACAAAGGTCAATGTGTGATGTCATAGGGTGAACGGTAACAAAGGTCAATGTGTGATGTCATAAGGTGAACGGTAACAAAGGTCAATGTGTGATGTCATAAGGTGAACGGTACCAAAGGTCAATGTGTGATGTCATCAGGTGAACGGTACCAAAGGTCAATGTGTGATGTCATAAGGTGAACGGTAACAAAGGTCAATGTGTGATGTCATAAGGTGAACGGTAACAAAGGTCAATGTGTGATGTCATAAGGTGAACGGTAACAAAGGTCAATGTGTGATGTCATAAGGTGAACGGTAACAAAGGTCAATGTGTGATGTCATCAGGTGAACGGTAACAAAGGTCAATGTGTGATGTCATCAGGTGAACGGTAACAAAGGTCAATGTGTGATGTCATAAGGTGAACGGTAACAAAGGTCAATGTGTGATGTCATAAGGTGAACGGTACTAAAGGTCAGTGTGTGATGTCATCAGGTGAACGGTAACAAAGGTCAATGTGTGATGTCATAAGGTGAACGGTAACAAAGGTCAATGTGTGATGTCATAAGGTGAACGGTAACAAAGGTCAATGTGTGATGTCATAAGGTGAACGGTAACAAAGGTCAATGTGTGATGTCATCAGGTGGACGGTAACAAAGGTCAATGTGTGATGTCATCAGGTGGATATGACTTTGGACTCGTCAGCTGAGCTGTCTGAGAGTTTGTTAAAGTGAAATGAGACATTCAAAGATGCAGCAGTGTCCTTCTTTTACATCACTGAGACTACAGGGAGACACTGAGGACCACTATCTACAGGGAGACACTGAGGACCACTATCTACAGGGAGACACTGAGGACCACTATCTACAGGGAGACACTGAGGACCACTATCTACAGGGAGACACTGAGGACCACTATCTACAGGGAGACACTGAGGACCACTATCTACAGGGAGACACTGAGGACCACTATCTACAGGGAGACACTGAGGACCACTATCTACAGGGAGACACTGAGGACCACTATCTACAGGGAGACACTGAGGACCACTATCTACAGGGAGACACTGAGGACCACTATCTACAGGGAGACACTGAGGACCACTATCTACAGGGAGACACTGAGGACCACTATCTACAGGGAGACACTGAGGACCACTATCTACAGGGAGACACTGAGGACCACTATCTACTACCTGTAGATAGTGGTCCTCAGTGTCAGTGGCTGTGATTGACTGTCGGACGTGAACACCAGGCTGTGTTTGACTGTCGGACGTGAACAGGAGGCTGTGTTTGACGGTGGGACGTGAACACCAGGCTGTGATTGACGGTCGGACGTGAACAGGAGGCTGTGTTTGACTGTCGGACGTGAACACCAGGCTGTGTTTGACTGTCGGACGTGAACACCAGGCTGTGATTGACTGTCGGACGTGAACAGGAGGCTGTGTTTGACTGTCGGACGTGAACAGGAGGCTGTGTTTGACTGTCGGACGTGAACAGGAGGCTGTGATTGACTGTCGGACGTGAACAGGAGGCTGTGATTGACTGTCGGACGTGAACAGGAGGCTGTGATTGACTGTCGGACGTGAACAGGAGGCTGTGTTTGACTGTCGGACGTGAACAGGAGGCTGTGTTTGACGGTCGGACGTGAACACCAGGCTGTGTTTGACGGTCGGACATGAACAGGAGGCTGTGTTTGACGGTGGGACGTGAACACCAGGCTGGGTTTGACTGTCGGACGTGAACAGGAGGCTGTGTTTGACGGTCGGACGTGAACACCAGGCTGTGATTGACTGTCGGACGTGAACACCAGGCTGTGATTGACGGTCGGACGTGAACACCAGGCTGTGATTGACGGTGGGACGTGAACACCAGGCTGTGATTGACGGTGGGACGTGAACACCAGGCTGTGATTGACGGTGGGACGTGAACACCAGGCTGTGATTGACGGTGGGACGTGAACACCAGGCTGTGATTGACGGTGGGACGTGAACACCAGGCTGTGATTGACGGTGGGACGTGAACACCAGGCTGTGATTGACGGTCGGACGTGAACAGGAGGCTGTGTTTGACTGTCGGACGTGAACAGGAGGCTGTGTTTGACTGTCGGACGTGAACAGGAGGCTGTGTTTGACTGTCAGACGTGAACACGAGGCTGTGTTTGACGGTCGGACGTGAACAGGAGGCTGTGTTTGACGGTGGGACGGGAACACCAAGCTGTGATTGACGGTGGGACGTGAACAGGAGGCTGTGTTTGACGGTGGGACGTGAACACAAGGCTGTGTTTGACGGTCGGACGTGAAGAGGAGGCTGTGTTTGACGGTGGGAAGTGAACACAAGGCTGTGATTGACGGTCGGACGTGAAGAGGAGGCTGTGTTTGACGGTGGGAAGTGAACACAAGGCTGTGATTGACGGTCGGACGTGAAGAGGAGGCTGTGTTTGACGGTGGGATGGGAACACCAGGCTGTGATTGACGGTCGGACGTGAACAGGAGGCTGTGTTTGACGGTGGGACGGGAACACCAGGCTGTGATTGACGGTGGGACGTGAACAGGAGGCTGTGTTTGACGGTGGGAAGTGAACACAAGGCTGTGATTGACGGTCGGACGTGAAGAGGAGGCTGTGTTTGACGGTGGGAAGTGAACACAAGGCTGTGTTTGACGGTCGGACGTGAACACCAGGCTGTGATTGACGGTGGGAGGTGAACACCAGGCTGTGATTGACGGTCGGACATGACCACCAGGCTGTGTTTGACGGTGGGAGGTGAACACCAGGCTGTGTTTGACGGTCGGACGTGAACACCAGGCTGTGTTTGACGGTCGGACGTGAACACCAGGCTGTGTTTGACGGTGGGACGTGAACACCAGGCTGTGATTGACGGTGGGACGTGAACACCAGGCTGTGTTTGACGGTCGGACGTGAACAGGAGGCTGTGTTTGACGGTCGGACGTGAACACAAGGCTGTGTTTGACGGTGGGACGTGAACACCAGGCTGTGTTTGACGGTGGGACGTGAACACCAGGCTGTGTTTGACGGTCGGACGTGAACAGGAGGCTGTGTTTGACGGTGGGAAGTGAACACCAGGCTGTAATTGACGGTCGGACGTGAACAGGAGGCTGTGTTTGACGGTCGGACGTGAACACCAGGCTGTGATTGACGGTGGGAGGTGAACACCAGGCTGTGATTGACGGTCGGACATGACCACCAGGCTGTGTTTGACGGTGGGACGTGAACACCAGGCTGTGTTTGACGGTCGGACGTGAACACCAGGCTGTGATTGACGGTCGGACGTGAACACCAGGCTGTGTTTGACGGTCGGACGTGAACAGGAGGCTGTGTTTGACGGTCGGACGTGAACACAAGGCTGTGTTTGACGGTGGGACGTGAACACCAGGCTGTGTTTGACGGTGGGACGTGAACACCAGGCTGTGTTTGACGGTCGGACGTGAACAGGAGGCTGTGTTTGACGGTGGGAAGTGAACACCAGGCTGTGTTTGACGGTCGGACGTGAACACCAGGCTGTGTTTGACGGTCGGACGTGAACACCAGGCTGTGATTGACGGTCGGACGTGAACACCAGGCTGTGTTTGACGGTGGGACGTGAACACCAGGCTGTGTTTGACGGTCGGACGTGAACACCAGGCTGTGTTTGACGGTCGGACGTGAACAGGAGGCTGTGTTTGACGGTCGGACGTGAACAGGAGGCTGTGTTTGACGGTCGGACGTGAACACAAGGCTGTGTTTGACGGTGGGACGTGAACACCAGGCTGTGTTTGACGGTGGGACGTGAACACCAGGCTGTAATTGACGGTCGGACGTGAACAGGAGGCTGTGTTTGACGGTCGGACGTGAACACCAGGCTGTGATTGACGGTGGGACGTGAACACCAGGCTGTGATTGACGGTCGGACATGACCACCAGGCTGTGATTGACGGTCGGACGTGAACACCAGGCTGTGATTGACGGTCGGACGTGAACACCAGGCTGTGATTGACGGTCGGACGTGAACACCAGGCTGTGATTGACGGTGGGACGTGAACACCAGGCTGTGTTTGACTGTCGGACGTGAACACCAGGCTGTGTTTGACGGTCGGACGTGAACACCAGGCTGTGATTGACGGTCGGACGTGAACACCAGGCTGTGTTTGACGGTCGGACGTGAACACCAGGCTGTGATTGACGGTCGGACGTGAACACCAGGCTGTGATTGACTGTCGGACGTGAACAGGAGGCTGTGTTTGACTGTCGGACGTGAACACCAGGCTGTGATTGACGGTCGGACGTGAACACCAGGCTGTGATTGACGGTCGGACGTGAACACCAGGCTGTGATTGACGGTCGGACGTGAACACCAGGCTGTGATTGACGGTCGGACGTGAACACCAGGCTGTGTTTGACTGTCGGACGTGAACACCAGGCTGTGATTGACGGTCGGACGTGAACACCAGGCTGTGATTGACGGTCGGACGTGAACACCAGGCTGTGATTGACGGTCGGACGTGAACACCAGGCTGTGATTGACGGTCGGACGTGAACACCAGGCTGTGTTTGACGGTCGGACGTGAACACCAGGCTGTGTTTGACGGTCGGACGTGAACACCAGGCTGTGTTTGACGGTCGGACGTGAACACCAGGCTGTGTTTGACGGTCGGACGTGAACAGGAGGCTGTGTTTGACGGTGGGAAGTGAACACCAGGCTGTAATTGACGGTCGGACGTGAACAGGAGGCTGTGTTTGACGGTCGGACGTGAACACCAGGCTGTGTTTGACGGTCGGACGGGAACACCAGGCTGTAATTGACGGTCGGACGTGAACAGGAGGCTGTGTTTGACGGTCGGACGTGAACACCAGGCTGTGTTTGACGGTGGGACGTGAACACCAGGCTGTGTTTGACGGTCGGACGTGAACACCAGGCTGTATTTGACGGTCGGACATGACCACCAGGCTGTGTTTGACGGTCGGACGTGAACAGGAGGCTGTGTTTGACGGTGGGACGTGAACACCAGGCTGTGTTTGACGGTCGGACGTGAACACCAGGCTGTGATTGACGGTGGGACGTGAACACCAGGCTGTGATTGACGGTCGACGTGAACACCAGGCTGTGATTGACGGTCGGACGTGAACACCAGGCTGTGATTGACGGTGGGACGTGAACACCAGGCTGTGTTTGACGGTCGGACATGACCACCAGGCTGTGTTTGACGGTGGGACGTGAACACCAGGCTGTGTTTGACTGTCGGACGTGAACACCAGGCTGTGTTTGACGGTCGGACGTGAACACCAGGCTGTGATTGACGGTCGGACGTGAACACCAGGCTGTGTTTGACGGTCGGACGTGAACACCAGGCTGTGATTGACGGTCGGACGTGAACACCAGGCTGTGATTGACTGTCGGACGTGAACAGGAGGCTGTGTTTGACTGTCGGACGTGAACACCAGGCTGTGATTGACGGTCGGACGTGAACACCAGGCTGTGATTGACGGTCGGACGTGAACACCAGGCTGTGATTGACGGTCGGACGTGAACACCAGGCTGTGATTGACGGTCGGACGTGAACACCAGGCTGTGTTTGACTGTCGGACGTGAACACCAGGCTGTGATTGACGGTCGGACGTGAACACCAGGCTGTGATTGACGGTCGGACGTGAACACCAGGCTGTGATTGACGGTCGGACGTGAACACCAGGCTGTGATTGACGGTCGGACGTGAACACCAGGCTGTGTTTGACGGTCGGACGTGAACACCAGGCTGTGTTTGACGGTCGGACGTGAACACCCGGCTGTGTTTGACGGTCGGACGTGAACACCAGGCTGTGTTTGACGGTCGGACGTGAACAGGAGGCTGTGTTTGACGGTGGGAAGTGAACACCAGGCTGTAATTGACGGTCGGACGTGAACAGGAGGCTGTGTTTGACGGTCGGACGTGAACACCAGGCTGTGTTTGACGGTCGGACGGGAACACCAGGCTGTAATTGACGGTCGGACGTGAACAGGAGGCTGTGTTTGACGGTCGGACGTGAACACCAGGCTGTGTTTGACGGTGGGACGTGAACACCAGGCTGTGTTTGACGGTCGGACGTGAACACCAGGCTGTATTTGACGGTCGGACATGACCACCAGGCTGTGTTTGACGGTCGGACGTGAACAGGAGGCTGTGTTTGACGGTGGGACGTGAACACCAGGCTGTGTTTGACGGTCGGACGTGAACACCAGGCTGTGATTGACGGTGGGACGTGAACACCAGGCTGTGATTGACGGTCGACGTGAACACCAGGCTGTGATTGACGGTCGGACGTGAACACCAGGCTGTGATTGACGGTGGGACGTGAACACCAGGCTGTGTTTGACGGTCGGACATGACCACCAGGCTGTGTTTGACGGTGGGACGTGAACACCAGGCTGTGTTTGACGGTCGGACGTGAACACCAGGCTGTGATTGACGGTGGGACGTGAACACCAGGCTGTGATTGACGGTCGACGTGAACACCAGGCTGTGATTGACTGTCGGACGTGAACACCAGGCTGTGTTTGACGGTCGGACGTGAACACCAGGCTGTGATTGACGGTGGGACGTGAACACCAGGCTGTGATTGACGGTGGGACGTGAACACCAGGCTGTGATTGACGGTCGGACGTGAACACCAGGCTGTGTTTGACTGTCAGACTTGAACATAAGGGCTGTGGGTGCAGTTGGCCGTGCTGAGAGGATGATAGGAGGTTAGTGTGATCAGCTGTTCAACAGTGAAGTCTGTCCAAACTGATACGCTGTGATCTCTGCCAAACACTGATCCCCCTCATGGACTCACATCGTGGAGAGAAAGACGGACACAGAGTTCAACCTGGCTCAAGTTTGACCTTAAAAACATGCAGGCTGACATAGCAGGAAGTCTGTCTCGTGTCTTCTGGATCTGAGTCTACAGAGATTTCAGGTCCTTTAGGGTTAGGGTCTGCACTCATCTTTAATCCTGTCTATTTGAAGGATTGAAAAATGTTGATTTGTCAAAATGTTTAATCCTTCGAACAATGAATAACTATATTTGTGTTCATGAGTTCATGTTTGTGTTTTATTTGGACTTTTTCTGGGATTTTACAAGATGCAATATGTACGTGTAAGTTAACTATGATGTAAGTTAACGTTAGTATTTGCTTTTTATTCTCAGGTCTCACAGCAGTCAAGTGCAGGTCAAGTCTCCAGGATTCATTTTGGGGGTTTAGAGGTAATTCTTGTTCGTGCATCGGTGTGCTCTTGTTCAGGTTGGTCTTTAAAAGTTGATCAGACACAGAACACAGAAGTTTGCAGTCGTCTTAAAGTGATTCTTTTATCTGTCACAAGTCAACGCTGCAACAAGGTGAATGAAAGTGTTAATCTGTCAGGAATGTGTTGAAATGACCACAAAGAATCTTACACCCTTCAAACTCACTGATCCTGAACGAGAAATAGAGTGGTCTGTAATCCCCTGGAGTCAGATCATTGTTGATGTTACACTGAAGCTTGTGTGCGATTATCAAGCTAACACTAATGTGTTAATAACAAGACTTACAGGAAGATGGTTCTTAGGGCCTCTTGGCTGGACTCAGGAAGGAGACTATAAATCTGCATCGACCCCTGTTTCCGGAGGAATTTAATATTATAGTTTGTTCAGGCTGTCATTTCCAGGCGTCATGTTTACGCTCCTGTGTGCGTAATGGGGGGACGAAATGACCCCCCTCTTTGCCACCTTCAGAGGTAGTAACAGAGGCGTTACAGATGAGAGACGGGGATGATGGAGATGATAAAAATTAAGGGAAAATTACGACTGGGAGTCATGTCCGCATTTTCACAAACAGAACTCGGGAGTCGGCCATTGTTATTGTAGTCCACCTACTCACACATGGCTATTAACTGGAACAGTATTTTCCCCGACCGTAAAGTCTGTTTTTAGAGAAACTGCGTATTTCCAGTTTACACTGCCGTTTTCAAAAGTTTAAACTCTGGAACCCATTTTCAAAACTTTACGTTTTTAGGTACCTAAAGCGGGCTACGCACTACAAGATAATCGGTCCGATTTCATGCCCGACTCCCCCCTTCCGACCAAAGCCAAAAAAAGGCCTGATTATCTGATGGTTCCAAATATGATGTTTCCAGATTGTCCTGTGCTGTGAGGCGTGTTAAGAGTGATTATAACTCTACGATCTGCTCAGAAGACGATCCGGGCCGCCCCGATTTGAAATCGTAAATATTAAGCGTGTTCAGAAATCCAGTTGTGTCAGGAGAACACCAAGGACGTCCACGCACTCTGTGAGATGTCACGAGGCACAGAGCAATAGCCAATCAGGAAGGAAGCTGACTGAAACAGGAAGCACAATAAAAACATCACCATGGCGACAACAGCAAAAACGAAGCATAAAGATGATCGTCCGTTCCTGACGACCATCTTGTTGATTTGTGGAAACAACGTGTCCTGAAAAACACACCACAGGTAGCTAACAGCTAGCTACATTTAGCTTGACCATCATGTTTGTTTACTCTTGGGTGGCGTTTGAAGACTCCAGATGAATCTGTTTGTGTGTGGCATGCTGGGTTGGTCATACGTTGCTCTCCACACACATGGTCTGTCGTCATGTGTGGCCGCTCTCTGCCAGGCCTGAAACCTCATTGTCATGTGAACAGCCAACAACAGGTAACTGTTTTCCCCTGAAATGGTTGTTGTGTAAACGTAGCCTTGGACTTTTACTTGTTTGCCATGGTGTCCAAAGAGGAAGCAATACTGTTTGATTTTGTTCTCGTATCATATTGAAGTTTAATTTGTGGTGTCATGGCAACCCTTCCCAAAACTACCTTTGACCTCAAACCACCAGGTGGTCACTGGCAAAGACAACGTAAATCAGAACAACATGGCTGTTTATGTTTTCCAATTCATCTGTCTTTTTCATTTCTGTTGGCTGAGATGATGAAAAGGAAACCAGACTGTTGGCCTCTCACTGCTTTTAGAATAATGGTTTGACTGCGGCACTGATGAACTGGTGATGATATGAAACCAGAAGAGATCAAAGTCAGCTGAAAGTTTAACTCTTCATATAATAACGAGAATTAAAAATGAGCTGCAGGATTCAATCGTGACTCTGCCCTCTGCTCAGACTGAGGAGGGTTTCCATGGTTTCCATGGTGAATGGTTCTTAGCTGATAAAATGAATTGCATCACTAATGCATGCTCAAAGTATAAGTAGATCGTTTGCTCTGGTCTGTATCATGGACCAGTTTGCTCCATTGTTGCAGAATGACCTTAATGTGGTCTACGTTCACACGGGGACGTTTAAAAGAGGACCAACATGTGTGATGTGCGAGCAAAATGCTCTCTGATTGGTCAAAATATCTTGTAGTAAAACTCCTTGAAGTAAACAAAGACTAGCTGCCTCCTGATTGGCCCTGGCTGCTCCAAAGACTCTTTACAGTTTCTAAATGGACAGACGACTACACGGACTGATGTCAGCTCTGCTCATCAGTTTTTATATTGTTTGTATTTATCACTGGAAAGACACGATACGGTTTGAAAATAATATGTTGATGTTCTGGAGTCTTTAATCCTCCTGAACGAGGACCATGTTAGTCCTCCTGAACTAGGACCACATTAATCCTCCTGAACGAGGACCATGTTAGTCCTCCTGGACCAGGACCACGTTAATCCTCCTGAACGAGGACCACGTTAGTCCTCCTGAACTAGGACCACATTAATCCTCCTGGACCAGGACTACGTTAATCCTCCTGAACTAGGACCACGTTAATCCTCCTGGACCAGGACCACGTTAATCCTCCTGTTTCTGAAGCTCCGTCAGGTCTGCCTGTTGTCTTTAAAGGGATACTTCACCCATTTGCATTAAGCTTTGTATCATTAGAAACCTGGTAGTATTTGTGAATGGTCATGCATCCCGCCCTCATTTTCCCCTGAGACGGGAAAGCTCCGTATTTCTTTTCTGAAAAGGAGCCTCTGATGATGCAAAATCATCATTTTGCGTCATCGGAGGCTGTTTTGGTTAGCAAGGGTGAAACTACATCGCTAGTTCCTCATGTTTTCAACCACTGAAGCTACAGACCTATTACAGATCAGTGGGCGGGACCTCACTGCCAGAATCTAAAAGCAACTTCCGCCATCTTGCTAGGAAGCTATGCTAACAGGCTCTATGGAGAAAGCTGATAAGAACCGAGAATGGCGAAAAAAGTATGTTTCAACTTCAAACTGATATGGATGAAGGGGATTTTAAAGGTCTTGTGCTCCAATTGGATGTTCGTGGCTATCTCTACGAGCCGCAATATAGCGGCGAGCAGTTGAGGCTGATGGAGGAACGGGAGCTGTCTGCTGCCTGCAGGCAGGTCTCAGCAGCTGGGGCACAAGACCTGCCTGTCGCCGGTGGAGCTGGGGCGGACTGGTGGTGTCGGTGCTGTCACTGTTTGTCTATGGACACAGACAGAGAGTCCGTTTGCTGTCAGGAATTTCCAAGATACCAATTCCTTCTGGAAGAAATCTCATAATCAGATGAGAATATGGCCGTATGTGTTGTAGACAGACTGTAAATACACCGTAGCTTCAGTCAGAATGGCCTGCGTTGCTGTGCATTCTGGGAGTTGTTGTCTTTCATCAACATGAGCCAAAAAGACACTTTCTGCCTTTTCTCGGTCAAGAAGGCACCAACTTCACAATTTATTTCACATTTCTACTACAGATATGACCCAATGTCAACACAGATTCATGTTTCAGTCTATCACCACATATTGACCTGATTTTATCAAGCCTCTTCCTCCTGACCTGGAAACCCTTCAGATCTACGACGCTGTGTTTGGGTCCAGTTGGTTTCACGCTGCCCCAGTATAATCTCTGCTCTGGGAGTAATGGAATGTGTTTGTTTTGAAGACGTGTGGCGGTGAGAGCGAGGAGGAGCGAGCAGGGTTTGGTCACTAATTCTGCACCGTGATAACGCTGAGAAAAACAACATTCCCCTGTGAAAAGCAGACCCCCAGAATCCCCCCCACTCAGGACGAGTGGGTGCAGGAAATGTTATAAATAAATAAATAATCTGCAGCATGTTCACGACTCTCCAGAAGTTAAATGTTCCTGCTTCAGCAGTTTGTTGAAGTAGTTTCACCCTAACAAACCTTTTGTTGTGTTTGTTAACCCTTCACAGACACTTTTGCACTCACACTAGGACCAGGTTCCCTGAAGCTCGATTCTCCCCCCTCCCCAGCCCCAAGTCTTATCATTTACGTCCACATTACTCCAGGACCAACCCGCCCTGAGCACGGTTACCTCTGTACAAAGGTCATCTCATTGTAATACGACAATCTCATGGTGTTACGTCATCATGAAGTGGTCTCAGAGTCAGCACACCGAGAACATGACTGAAACTTGACTGACTTTGTGTCTCATTGAGTCTTTTTGGTCGGATACAGGACTCTAATGCTCCTAGATTGCTTGATCATGCAAGGCGTCGATCGATTCGTCATGTCCACACTACATTCCCGTGCCTTTGCTCGTTCATGAGCAGCTGTACCGTACTGAAGCACACCTCTCACAGCTGGGCCAGGGCCAAAGGAAGTGTACTGAGCTCACACCAGTCAAACTAACTGGACTCTGGTGGTCAAACGTACTCGGTTAAGGTGAGGATTGTCTCGCGTGACTGCGCCCTAAGAAACTGTTATTCTAAGGGACAAAACAGTTAGTTATGCTAGTTCTGTTAGCATAATCCGCTGTTACCTTTTTATTCAGCTGTTATTGATATTAAAACTCTAAAACAATTTTCAAAGTTTGAAAAATGATTCACATTCAATTTGGAAATTATTCGATTATTTGTGATCACTTACAGGGAAATTTTTCATCCATCCATTATCTATACCACTTTTCCAGTTCGGGTCGCAGGTGGCTGGAGCTGATTCCAGCTGGCATTGGGCGAGAGGCGGGTTACACCCTGGACTGGTCTCCAACCAATCACAGGGCTGACATATAGAGACAGACAACCAGCTACACTCACATTCACACCTACGGACAATTTAGAGTCACCAGTTAACCTAACCAGCATGTCTTTGGACTGTGGGAGGAAGCCGGAGTACCCGGAGAGAACCCACACATGCACGGGGAGAACATGCAAACTCCACTCAGAGAGGCTCCTGTCAGACGGGGATTCAAACCAGGAACCTCCTCGCTGTGAGGAAACAGGACTAACCACAAGGAAATGTGTCATCTTCATAAACTTTATAAAAGTGGAACCAAGACACAGTTTAAGTGACTTTATGAACTTTTGTACTTTTTATTTTCTTTCATATTACTGGTCATGAAGTCGTGGTTTAAGTGTGTTTGTTTGAAATGCGCTGCTCCTAACCAAGCGGCAACCTCCGGTCTGCAGAAGTGCAAAAGCCTGCAGTTCGTTGAGTGTCCACTAGAGGCTGGCTGCAGAAGCACAGGAAGACACATACACACGAGTGGCAAAAAAGCTGTTTTTACAGCATAAATAAACATGTTTACAGCCTGGTTAAAAAAAAACAAATAGGTCTGATTAGTTATTGTCATCACTGGCACACACTGTACGGGGGGAATTTTTAAAAAATGGCTCCGTTGTGATTTTGAAAACGATACGTGTTATCCATAGTTAGGCGTGTAGCTGACCTGATTGACAGGTGGGCGCGGTGTAACGGTTTGTCAGGAGGCTTAAAACCCGCCTCAGCTCCAGCTCTCAGTCTGTCGTTAGGTTGACTGAAAGTTAGGCTGAGACAGCATTTCCAGCATGGAGACCGCCATCGATGGGACTCCAGCGCCCCCTGCAGGAACAGACGGGTGACGTCACTCAGGCTTCAAACATTCATATTTACAGTCTGTGGTTCTAACCCATTTCTTCTCTCTTGTTAATAAATGTGTGTCTAAAGCGTGACTTATTGCAAAGCTTGGTTTAACTAATGCATCGAATCGTATCTCAGTGTTCCACAAACATGTCTTATTGTATCGTATCGTATTGCATCCCACTAATGCCAAGTATCTCCTCTCACCGGGTCATTTCCTGCCGTACTGTATTTCACCATATGTTATCATGTTGTATCATATTATATTCCATCGTATTATCTTGTATTGTATCAATGCGTATTGTGTTGTATTGAATGGTAAAACATATCATATCTTTTGAAAGCCCTTACACCTCCTGAATGTATAAATCCTACAATCAGGACTTCTTCAGGAGCTCTTCTGGAGTTCTACTGGAGCTCTTTATGAGCTCTTCAGGAGTTTTTCACAAGGAGTTTTTCAGGAGCTCTTCAGGAGTGTGGGAAATTAAAAGGAAAACCGCTGAGCGCATCAATGGTAGAAATGCAGCCTGTATTAGCTGTAAGCGTGTATAGTTGACAGTTTCCATCAGTGATTCAGAACAAGTTGAAATCCTCTCGTATCTCTTGTGCTGTCAGTCTCCTCAGGCTCTGCTGCTTGTGCTGAAGCCTTGTTGATCTCATGTTAAGCTCTCCTAGACAGCGATCCTCAGTGAAGAGAAGGATGCTTTGAAGTTGACTTAGTCCCTTAGATCCTTTATCAAGCCCATAACAATTTGTTCCAGCTGCTGGGTCTTTCTCTCTGACATGACTTCTCCCCCCTGAGAAAAGACTTTAATGGCAGAAAAACCCCTCAGAGAAAGGAGACTCATGGGAATCTCCTGCATTGAATGTGGAGATGGTAATCAGTCCGATTTTAACCAGCATAGAGCGCCGCACGAGGAAGTGAAGCTCAAAGACACGCTCGTACTGATGAAGTGTACCAGCTGAGGCCCCAGGAAAGAGACCCCCCCCTCCACCATCATGCATTTTAACAAAGAAAACACACCAATAAAAACAATCAAAGCTTGATTTTTACATCGTGCTGAAAGCAGGCGAGCAGGGCACTCTGTGGACATGAGAGATGCCATTTTCCCTGTTGACAGTCATTGCCTTTCTGTACATTATTGTTTTAATGTTTGAGGCTCCAAGCTGTTCTTACCATCTCTGTTGTTGCTCTGAGTCTTTTTGAAATCTTCTTTTTGTTGACATAGTTTTTTGTTCGGTTGTGAGGCTCTCGGTTGATTTGAAAGTGAGTTGCTTTATGTTTCTTTTAAAAAGCTCCATGTCTCGTGGATGTTGTTGTGCATCTTGTGGTAGATCATGCTGTCTGTTTTGGTGTTGTCCAAAGTTAAATTCTACATTTGAACTGTAAGACCTTCTTGTGTGAGAAGCTTGTCTCTCAATAACTGAGTGTTAAGCAGAATGTCCCCTCAGGGATTAACAATTAGTTTGGGGATGAAACCGAAACATTAGGATTTAAATGACACTATTAAAGGATGCAGACTTTGATTACAGCTTAGCTTTTCTTCTCTTCTGGTTTAATAACCTCTCAGTGTGTTATATGGGTTCAATATGAAAGAAACACAGATTAGATTCTCGTTAGTCAGCAGATACTTAATATAAGAGACTGTAATAAGAATCCGCAGCGAGAATGGGATCATTACCTCCTAACTCTGGAGGGAAGTCTTTCAGCCAAAACATGCAAACAATCGCTTCAAACAGTGACCCCTTAGGCCCCCGCCTGATGGGCCTCTCGGTAAAGAGACCCTGTAAGCCCCTGCCTGGTTGGCCCTCGTGCTTTGGCCCTCGACTGATTGGCCATCTCGGTAAAGAGACCCCTTTGGCCCCCGTCTGGTTGGCCCTCTCGGTGATCGTATGTTTCCCCCTGAATGAATGACAAACTACAGACGTGTGTTGGAGAAGTGCATCAACAGGAGTGCACTAACTTTCCTTTAACAGGGTGGAAACAGAAGTTGCCTCTAAGATGTTTGTGTTGACATTTCCATCCATCACGTCGTCCGTCTTCAGGGCGCCCAAGCCCACCTGGTGCCCTCCAGGTGACGAACGACTCTGACATCTCAGTCCTCATAAACAAAGCGGGAATAGAAACACATTTCAGAGGGTTTTTTAGGATTCCTTCTGATTTTGTAAATGAACCAATAGTTTAAAAGTTGTCTCTGGCCAGAGTGTCTCTATTTTTTTTTTCTTCTTAAATTTTCAGAAGGTGGACAGCTTTCTTTTCCTGTCAATCATGTCGTTGTGTTGAATTGAGCGAGATGGTCTCTCACAGTCCAGTCCGGAAGTCCTCTATGAAGCCCTGATCGGATCCACAAACTCTCCATTGTGTATCTTTGAGCTTGTGTGCTGACGATAAATGACCCTAATTGCACATTTAGATATCAGGCCGGCAGCAAACTGGCTGCAGATAAATGAGGCGATATACCACCCACATAGAAAAATCAGAGTGAGTGCTGGCCGTGAACCTGTGTACCATCTGTGTTTGTCTGTTTCAGGACGCTCCTGCCTCAGGGCCAAACCACTGGGCTGTGTTTGTTTGAGCAGAGCTGCAATAATCTCTTTAAGTCTAGGCTTGTTTGTACAGTGAGCATGATGAATAATCACTCAAGAGTGTGCACTGCACAGATACACTTATATACAAAGTCCAAACTGAACTGCTTCCTTCATGGATGGACTCAAAGTGAACTGATCCAATGATAGACTTTCAGATCGTTGAGCCTTTCTGCTCTTTGTCTGCCTGGAGGTCGATGAGAACATGACAGCTCTCTCCTGTGTCCACATGGAACATGAAGCTGCAGCCTCCAGAGAGTTATCTGGACTTTGAACTTTGGACTTTTTCTGCGACCAACACCTTTCAAATTCAACTATTAAAAGCATATTTATTTTATTTACTGTGATCAAAGATTTTAGAGAGTCCCAACCAAGCCAAATACCAACAGGTATTAAATCAGCTGACATTGAGATTGTGGACAGCTATGAATATCTGGGTAACTCCAGCTTGTGGTTCCGACATGCTAACTCCAGCTTGTGGTTCAGACATGCTAACTCCAGCTTGTGGTTCCAACATGCTAACTCCAGCTTGTGGTTCAGACATGCTAACTCCAGCTTGTGGTTCAGACATGCTAACTCCAGCTTGTGGTTCAGACATGCTAACTCCAGCTTGTGGTTCCAACATGCTAACTCCAGCTTGTGGTTCAGACATGCTAACTCCAGCTTGTGGTTCAGACATGCTAACTCCAGCTTGTGGTTCCGACATGCTAACTCCAGCTTGTGGTTCAGACATGCTAACTCCAGCTTGTGGTTCAGACATGCTAACTCCAGCTTGTGGTTCCAACATGCTAACTCCAGCTTGTGGTTCAGACATGCTAACTCCAGCTTGTGGTTCCAACATGCTAACTCCTCACTCAATAAGTTTGCTGTGTAAGTGGTGAAATTTTAAAAATAAAGTTGCTGTGCAATGCAACATTGATCCAATGGCTCTGGTTCCGGCCTCCAGTAACATTTCAGAAAATCTTAATGTCTACATTTTTAACCTGGAACCAAAACAACCAGCTGCCTGAACACTCGTGATGATGAAACTTTTGCTTCAGAGCATCAACACGATTTACGTACAGAATTATTTCTGGGAGTGAAGGAACTACGTATCCCACAATCCATCATGAATCATGAGCTTCTTTCCACATCTTTCTTTATTATATTGTTCATAATAATGTTGTCATATATTGTTGTTGGCATATATAGTGTGTTTAACTTCCTGGTACGTTGGTTGTAGCAGGTCAACATTGCCATGGTAACAGCGAGCTCCACCAATCAGAGACATCGCTGTGACACTCTATGGTCGTGGGTAGTGTAGTTCTTTTCCCCGAAATCTTGAATAAACCGCGTTGTTCTTAAAGGTTGATATCAGACGAACTTGTGTCTCCTACAGGAGCATCAACCATCGCTTCACACTCAGGTAGCTTGTGGTCAGTCTACCTGTGATGGTTATGACAACACGGCAAATAATCAAATCCAATATGGAGAAAATGAACGGGATGTTTACTTCCTGAACGACACTGTTGAGTCCTATTACAGTCACACTGTGGTGGAGACCAAACCTGGAGCTAAAAGAGAGAGAGAATATTGGACTTATAATCAGATGGAAACTAAACAAGGTTTAAAACAGAAACTTTTACCTTCTGGGACCTTTAATGTCTGCAGGAACAGCGTGCATGTATGTGTGTGTGTGTGTGTGTATGTGTGTATGTGTGTGTGTGTGTGTGGTTTTTTACAGTTTTACTACTGATTGTTTTATCAGAGGAGTTTTCTTCTTCTCTCTCTCTTTAAACTTTCTGTGAGATCTTTGTGGTTATCTCCGAGAACAGAGAGATCATTTACAGCTTAGATACGGCTACTTATGCTCAGACACTCTCACACACACACACACACACACACACACACACACACACACACACACACACACACACACACGTTGGCAGTCGTGCTCGTGGCATCCGTCCAAAGCCTCTGATTGTGATTACGTATTAAATGTCCACTCTGTTTCGGAGATGGATCAGCACGGATTCTCTTAACCCCTCCACTCACGCTCCCAGATCACCTGATCTGACATGATCCTGCTTTCATCACAACACCTCTGAGTCTGCAGACGGACAGCAGCAGCCTCGGGGACGCTTCGTTAACTACATTTCTTAAACACACGCCAACGAGTACGGGGCTGTGGAGACCAAACAGCCTGAGAAACTTTAACCTGCAGAAAAACAAACAAACAAACAAACAAACAACAACAACAACACAGCATTTAACAACCTGTCATTAAAGGAACCGTTCAACTTTTAGTCAGTCATCTTTATTGTCAATTTTTCAACATGTGCTGGACATACAGAAGAATCGAAACTTATGTATTAACTTATATATTAAAGGGATACTTTACCCGTTGAAAGATGAATCTGTATTGACATTGGGTCATATATGTAGTAGTTGGTGCCTTCTTGACTGAGAAAAGGCAAAAAGTGTCTTTTTGCCTTTTCTCGGCAAAGAGAACAACTCCCAGAATGCACAGCACCGTGCTCAGAAGAACGACTTCCCAACTCGGAAACTTGGACCACCCGAGCAGCACCTGAATGCAGCATTACTCGCAGACATTTACTACACATACGGCCGTTTCCACAACTGATTCCGAGATTTCTTCCAGAAGGAATTGGCTTGGAAATCTTGCCAATTCTTGGAAATTCCTGGCTGAAAACAGACTCTATGTCTGTGTCCATAGGCAAACAGTCACAGCACCGACAACACACCTCTGCCCCAGCTCCTTCTTCCTCTCACAGCCGCGGACCTAGCCAGCTAGGCTAGCTAGCCTGCCTGTCGGCACCAGCAGCCAGCTCGCCGCTATATTGCTGCTCGTAGAAAGAACCACAAACATCCGATTCGAGCACAAGACCAGTTTGAAGTTGAAACATACTTTTTTCGCCATTCTCGGCCCATATCAGCTTATCCGTAGAGACACTCAGCTTGAGTCAGCTCAGGCTCCCTGTTCAGGCGCTGTCTGTCTGCAGAAGGCACCTGGCAGCAATATTGCGGGCGGCTCGTAGAAAGAGCCACGAACATCCGATTCAAGCACAACACCTTCAAAATCCCCTTCATCCATATCAGTTTGTAGTTGACTTTCCGCCATCATCGGTTTTACTCAGCTTTCTCCACAGAGCCTGTTAGCACAGCTTCCAACTAAGCAATATAGGGCTAGGGTAGGGTAAGAAAAACATTGTGTTCTGTTTTTCCCGGGTCGCTGCTCATGTGAAACCGGCCGGCTCATTTATTACGTTTCTCTACTCTTTATTTTTTCTATATATATTGTTTTTCTTGTAGTCTCTACCTCCTTTTTTCTATATGCCATGCACCTTAACCGCCTTCTGCTTTATCTGCTCTCATACACTACATCACTTTCATCTATGTTTCATATCAGTCTTCAGCTCTGGGTACATTTATTCCTGTAGTATCTTAGGGCTAGGGACCACTACGGTCACTTTATTCATTCACTATTGTCTTTTGTCATACAGCTCTTATATATATAAGTTCTGTTCTATTATTCACCATGCACCAATATCACTTTATCATTTAGTATTTGTCTACTGCACATAGCTCTGTATAGAAATATTTATTTCCCGTTTACTGCATTTAGTTCTGTTCATATCTGTTAGTCCGATCTCTGTCCACTATCTACTCTTTTGATAAGTTAAGTTTAAGCTTTAAGTTTTGTATTTAAATTGACGATTTATATTTTTGGTTTATAACTTTTCGTCTACTGCACTGTTGTTAATTTACTGCTCTGTGTGCCTTTGAATTTCCCCCCGGGGACAAATAACGTTTTTTGTATTGAATTGAATTGAAACTATGTTTTCCAGTCACAACGAGTGAATTTCTTCTGTTTCTTCCTTGACATCTCGACATATTTATTTCATTATCTCGGGATAAAACGTCACAACGAGTTCACTTCAGGAGATCTCAACAAAACCATTCAATGAACTCGTAACCTCAGGAAAACAAGCATTGTTATCCCCAGATAACGAGATCAATAAGTCAATAATTCAAGAAAAGAACCTCGTCCTCCTTTACTGGTAATGGTTTATGTATTAAATGTAGTTTATTCATAGCTCTGGAGGCGAGGGTGTCTGAGTTAGAGAGCCGGCTCCACACTTTTGAGTCACAGCCACAGCTATCGTACGCAGCGGGCCGACATAGCGTTACATCCCCCCCGGTAGCTCCCGAGCAGCCGGGAGGCGCTGGCTGGGTTACTGTCCGAGGGAAGCATAGTCATAAAACGAAGCACACGGTTCACCACCAACCACTTCACGTTTCAAACACATTTTCCCCACTCAGCGACACAAAGAGACAAAAACTCTGATAATCGGAGACTCCATAGTCAGAAACGTGAAGTTAGCGAAGTCAGCGGGCATAGTTACTAGGTGTATCCCCGGGGCTAGAGCGGGCGACATCACATCTCACTTAAAGCTGCTGACAAAGACTAAACGTAGATTTGATACTATTGTAATTCATGTCGGCACTAATGACTCCCGACTACACCAGTCGGAAATCACTAAGGTTAATGTGGAGTCGGTGTGTAGTTTTGCAGGGACGATGTCGGACTCCGTAGTTTTCTCTGGCCCCCTCCCAAACTTGACCAGTGATGACATGTATAGCCGCATGTCTTCACTCAACCGCTGGCTGTCGAGGTGGTGTCCAGCTAACGGTGTGGGCTTCATAGATAACTGGCAGTCTTTTTGGGGAAAACCTGGTCTGCTAGCTAGAGACGGCATCCATCCTACTTTGGACGGTGCAGCTCTATTATCTAGAAACGTAGCAGAGTTTATTAGTCTCAAACCTTGACAACAACTTATCAGAGTTCAGACCAGGAGGCAGAGCTGCAGTCTTACACGCTTCTCTGCGCTTCCTTTTGATCAGTTTATCTGCCACTATAGCTGTAATTATGACTGTAAATCTAACTGTAGCTCTACTTATAACTGTAATTCTACTTTTACTATAGATGCTGTGTCTGTTTCCCGGCCCAGACCCGTCGTTATAAGCAATTCAAACATAAATGAAAAAGGCGTAAATCATAAAAATGTAATTAAAGTTAAAACTACGAATACGACTTTGCAAATAAATCAGACAATTAAATGCGGACTATTAAACATTAGATCCTTAGCATCTAAATCTCTTTTAGTAAATGATCTGATATCAGAACATCGTATTGATCTACTTTAACAGAAACCTGGCTGTCTCAGGATGAATATGTTAGTTTAAATGAATCCACCCCTCCCAGTCATTTTAATACTCATATACCTGGAGACACTGGCCGAGGTGGTGGAGTAGCAGCTGTTTTTAACTCTAGTCTTGTAATGAACCCTCAACCAAAGCTGAATGATACTTCTTTTGAAAGCCTTGCTCTCAGTCTTTCACACCCAGTCTCTAGAACCTTTCAGCCAGTTCTAGTTTTTGTAGTTTACCGCCCTCCTGGCCCGTATTCTGAATTTCTATCAAACGTAGTCCTTAGCAGTGATAGAATCATTGTTGTAGGTGACTTCAGTCAGGCTGACAGAGAGTCAGAGCTCCATTGAGCCATGTATTCCTTTAGCCCTCAGCAGTAATGATTTCATGAGCTTTTTTAACCATCAAATATTAAACATTAGAGACTAAATTAGTAACCTACCTTTACCCGGTGCAGATACCTCTGATACGTCAGAAACAGTTCTGAAACCTGATTTTAACCTCGACTGTTTTTCTCCTATTGACCTTTCAGAACTAAACTCAATTATTTCTGCGTCTAAACCGTCAACCTGTCTCTTAGACCCGATCCCAACTAAGCTGTTTAAGGAAGTCTTTCCTTTAGTTAGCAGCTCTATACTAGATATGATCAATATATCTTTAGTGGCAGGTTATGTACCACAGTCATTTAAAGTAGCCGTAATTAAACCGCTTCTTAAAAAGCCTACTCTTGATGCAGGAACTCTAGCTAACTATAGACCTATCTCTAACCTTCCTTTTATCTCAAAGATCCTGGAGAAAGTGGTAGCTAATCAGTTGTGTGACTTTCTCCATGACAACAGTTTATTTGAGGAGTTTCAGTCAGGATTTAGAGCCCACCATAGCACTGAGACTGCTCTAGTTAAAGTAACCAATGATCTTCTTCTGGCCTCAGACAGGGGACTTCTCTCTGTGCTCGTCCTGTTAGATCTTAGTGCTGCTTTTGACACGATTGACCATCAAATCCTGTTACAGAGACTAGAACAATGACTTGGAATTACAGGGACTGCTTTAAGCTGGTTTAAATCCTATTTATCAGACAGATCTCAGTTTGTACATGTTCATGATGAGTCCTCTATGCACACCAAAGTCAGCCATGGAGTGCCACAAGGATCAGTGCTTGGACCGATTCTCTTTACATTATATATGCTTCCTCTGGGTAATACTATGAGGAAACACTCCATACATTTCCATTGTTATGCAGATGATACTCAGCTATACGTATCAATGAAGCCAGATGACACCAATCAGTTATGTACACTAGAAGCTTGCCTTAAGGACATTAGGACTTGGATGACCAGAAACTTTTTGTTGCTTAACTCAGACAAGACTGACGTTATTGTGCTTGGACCTAAGAACCTCAGAGAGACTTTTTCTAATGATATAACTGCCCTTAATGGCATCAGCGTGGCATCTAGCACCACTGTTAGGAATCTAGGAGTTTTGTTTGATCAAGATATGTCCTTTAACTCTCACATAAAACACATTTCAAGGACAGCTTATTTCCACCTTCGTAATGTCTCTAAGATCAGGCAGATCCTGTCACCATGCAGAAAAACTAGTTCATGCATTTGTTACCTCCAGGTTGGATTACTGTAATTCTCTTTTATCAGGGTGCTCTGGTAAATCTCTAAAGACTCTTCAACTAGTCCAAAATGCTGCAGCTCGAGTTCTGACTAGAACTAGGAAAAGGGACCACATTACTCCTGTATTGGCTTCTCTGCACTGGCTCCCTATGAAATCTAGAATAGAATTTAAAATCCTTCTTCTCACTTACAAAGCTCTAAATGGTCAGGCACCATCTTATCTTAAAGAGCTAATAGTGCCGTACTACCCGTCGAGAACGTTACGCTCCCAGAATGCAGGACTGCTCGTGGTACCTACAGTCTCTAAATGTACTATGGGAGGTAGAGCCTTCAGTTATCAGGCCTGCTCGTGGTACCTACAGTCTCTAAATGTACTATGGACGGTAGAGCCTTCAGTTATCAGGCCTGCTCGTGGTACCTACAGTCTCTAAATGTACTATGGGAGGTAGAGCCTTCAGTTATCAGGTCTGCTCGTGTTACCTACAGTCTCTAAATGTACTATGGGAGGTAGAGCCTTCAGTTATCAGGCCTGCTCGTGGTACCTACAGTCTCTAAATGTACTATGGGAGGTAGAGCCTTCAGTTATCAGGTCTGCTCGTGTTACCTACAGTCTCTAAATGTACTATGGGAGGTAGAGCCTTCAGTTATCAGGTCTGCTCGTGGTACCTACGGTCTCTAAATGTACTATGGGAGGTAGAGCCTTCAGTTATCAGGCCTGCTCGTGGTACCTACAGTCTCTAAATGTACTATGGGAGGTAGAGCCTTCAGTTATCAGGTCTGCTCGTGGTACCTACAGTCTCTAAATGTACTATGGGAGGTAGAGCCTTCAGTTATCAGGTCTGCTCGTGGTACCTACAGTCTCTAAATGTACTATGGGAGGTAGAGCCTTCAGTTATCAGACCTGCTCGTGGTACCTACAGTCTCTAAATGTACTATGGGAGGTAGAGCCTTCAGTTATCAGACCTGCTCGTGGTACCTACGGTCTCTAAATGTACTATGGGAGGTAGAGCCTTCAGTTATCAGGCCTGCTCGTGGTACCTACGGTCTCTAAATGTACTATGGGAGGTAGAGCCTTCAGTTATCAGACCTGCTCGTGGTACCTACAGTCTCTAAATGTACTATGGGAGGTAGAGCCTTCAGTTATCAGACCTGCTCGTGGTACCTACGGTCTCTAAATGTACTATGGGAGGTAGAGCCTTCAGTTATCAGGCCTGCTCGTGGTACCTACGGTCTCTAAATGTACTATGGGAGGTAGAGCCTTCAGTTATCAGGCCTGCTCGTGGTACCTACGGTCTCTAAATGTACTATGGGAGGTAGAGCCTTCAGTTATCAGGCCTGCTCGTGGTACCTACAGTCTCTAAATGTACTATGGGAGGTAGAGCCTTCAGTTATCAGGCCTGCTCGTGGTACCTACAGTCTCTAAATGTACTATGGGAGGTAGAGCCTTCAGTTATCAGGCCCCTCTCCTCTGGAATCATCTCCCAGCCGGGGTCCGGGAGGCAGACACACACTGTACTTTCAAGAATAGACTTAAAACTTTTCTTTTTGATAAATCTTATAGTTAGGGCTGGCGCAGGTGTAGACCAGCTCCTGCTATAGGATTAGACTACCGGGGGAACTGGCATCTTGAGCTCTTATCTCTCCCTCTGTCTCTCTCTCTCTCTCTCTCTCTCTCTCTCTTTCTCTCTCTCTCTCTCTCTCTCTCTCTCTCTCTCTCTCTCTTTCTCTCTCTCTCTCTGTGTGAGATCATGTCATTGCATGTCGCTATCTGTAAATCC
>CM036555.1:22128666-22136166 GCA_020745685.1 Tautogolabrus adspersus
CCTCAGCGTGGAGGTGCGGGGCCACTACTGGCTGTGTTGTTGCGGCACTGGATGGATGTAACGAGCATGTTTGCGGGAGAAGCCGCGGGCGGAGGGAAATAAAACCGGATTTTGTTTCTTCTTGTTCTTCTTCACCTGCCGATCGGTCACCTGCTCTGTGACGACATGTCAAACTCCAACAAAAGCAAGAAGGACAAAGAAATCCTCGCAGAATACGAGAGCCAAGTCAAAGGTAAGATCATCAGCTGCGATTTGTTCACCTCCTGCATCCTTGTCTTAAAGTCACACCCACCTTTGTCTCACCTATATGCCCGCTCACACTCCATTTACACACTTGCATACACACACACACACCTGTCTGCCAGCAGCCCTCGTGCCCATGCAGCCCCGTTCAAGGTGTGTGTGAGCGCTGACACCTCACCGTGAGACGTCAGGATTTCTGGGTTCATCCTGAGTGCTGCATGGCGCCTGAGGGGGAGGGGGGGTTATATGTGTGTAGGGGAGGAAGTGAGGAAGGTGTGTGTGTGTGTGTGTGTGTGTGTGTGTGTGTGTGTGTGTGTGTGTATTTGGCAGGTGCTCCTTCATATTAAATGTGGGTTTTTTTTACTCTCAGACCTGTGAGCGATCATGCACTCATCTTCGTCTGGCTGTCTTACCATTGGTATTCCTCTGAGGCTGTGACTGCAGCTGTGTGTGTGTGGTTAGTGTGTGTGTGTGTGTGTGTGTGTGTGTGTGTGTGTGTGTGTGTGTGTGTGTGTGTGTGTGTGTGTGTGTGTGTGTGTGTGTGTGTGTGTGTGTGTGTGTGTGTGTGTGTGTGTGTGTGTCCATAGATTACCTGATGCCAAAGTGCAGGCATGTTTTAGGTGATGCTGATGATGACACCCCTGAAATAGTGGTTGTCATGACCGTGGCACAACCCTCTTTCCTCCTCCTCCTGGCGCCATGGTAACCACCATCCCTGCTATGTTGGGGCGGCGACCACAAATCAGATGACCTTTTTAGTCAAACTATAACATGCAGCCTCATTGTCCCTCCCCTGGATGATGCGGGATGATTCTTGTGCACCTGCTTCACCTGCTGTAGAGGCTCAAGTTCAAAATGTCCGACTCTTACTTTTCAAACACCTGAAAATACGAGAATCAGGGCTCATAACCCCCTCTTCCCTCTTGTTCATGTCTTCATCTCCTCCCTCTCTCCACATGGCTCCTCACACTTCCACATTTTCTTGTCACCTACGGCCACACGAGCTCCATCAGCACCATCACTTTCAGCATCTAAGATGCCTCGCTCTCCTTGTGATGTGCCTTTTACTCACGTCCAAATATTTCAGCCCAATTTTTTGTCCTAACATCCAGACTGCTTCATTCAGAAATAATAATGTTCCTCCCTCCTTCTCACCTCAGATCTGTCCTCTTCTTTTCTATTTCTGTCTCACCTGATGAAGATGAGATTTACATTTTTTCTTGTCTGCTTTATTCACAAATCCTTCCTCTCTCCCGTCTTTGACCACGATGGATCGTTAAGTTGGAGTGATTACATTTAATGGAGAGCATTACAGCCCCCGTGTGAGGTGTGTGTGAGTTGTTTACATGCACACACTCATCCCTATTTGTGTGTGTGTGTGTGTGTGTGTGTGTGTTTGTGTGCGGCCCTTGCTCTGGCATCCTGCCAAGCCACACTCGGGGATGCCCTGCATTGAAATGACCGCTCTGCTCAGATACACCCCCCTCCCTCTCCGCTGTCCGGCCCTCTCTGCCCCTCCTGCCAGGCTCCCGGCGTATAGATCCGCGTTGTAACTATGTGCCTTCCAATTCTGCCTCCCTGCTCGGGCTCCTGATTGGCTGACGCCGGAGGTGGTGTGTAATGTATACACACTCTCACAAGGGGGTGGGGTCTACTTTCTGAGCTGAGGTGTGCAGGAAAAGGTAGCAGTGAGCATAGTGCTGACGATTCAAATTTTTGTGCTTGTGATATTTGTGACACCTCCTCGGCCTGAAGGAGGCGAGGAGGGTCGCCTTAATGAGCAAATGCAAAAGAGAGAGAGAGAGGAGAGAAAGGAGCTCTGCAGGGAGGAGACAGCAGAAAAAGAGATTAAGTGTTTCCTGCTGCACGCTGCGGCTGCCTGCTTGGCTGCAGCTCTTGGTTTCGCCTGCGTGTGCGTGCAGGTGATTAGTGACCTCACATCTGCATACCTGCCAGACAAACGCTAGGGCAGCAATGGATGGAGAGGAGAGAGAGGAGAGAGATGAAGGAGGGAGATATGAATCAAAGCCCTCCTTGGTCCTGTTGGTCCAGTTCTCCTCGCCCTGGTGTCCTTGGATCTGGTTGTCATGGTTACGGACACCTCAGGAAGACAGCATGAGCTTCCTGATCCTGTGAGATTCCTCACGTTATATATTTGCACATGGAGCTGCAATAATTGATGCATTAGAGGAAGATAATAAATAGCACTTCTATACTTTAAACATATTTTAGTGTCTTAATGATTCATTGGTCGAAATAGTTTCAGCCTGCAGCCAATGAATGGGCTGGAAAGGCTGCAGCCTCTTTAACGGGCCAGTGTGGTTGGTTAAAATACTTCAACTCAACTCAAAGTTGTTGTTTTTGTCCCTGACAGGCTCCCATAGTTAAGTGTGTGACATCATTAGAGAAAGGATCCCTGCAGAGAGAGAGCTTTAAGTTACAGAGGAAGGTGATTGGTTGAACCACAAACAGCTGTGACATCACTCTTCACAAACACGCCATTCTTTCTGCAGAACGAAGGAATTTCTGTCCGACTGCTGCACGGACCCGTTCGTTTACCAAATATTCCTTTGAGGAGAATGACGTGTACTTTAATAACGTCCAGGTAAACTCCTGCATGCCGTCTCACCTGCAAACTAACGTTTCTCTTTATGACCATCAGGAAACAGCTGGTTAAAACGGGCGGGACATCAGTGACCATCTTCATCATCATCTTCCTCAGGAAGTAAAAGGTCTAACCCTAACTTCTGCAGGGATCAACATCCATCCCATAATATTTAGCAGATTGAATTAGTGCTCCATGGAAGCGCTGACGATCTTTGAAGCTGGTTTCTGAAAAAGACGAATGAATCCGAGCTCTCGAGGTTTGTTTCCTTCGTGCACGCCGTGTTTCTTCTTCTCGTGTTTTTTTCTCCACTCATTAAGACACCTTGGGATCAGATCCTAAGCAGCCTCAGACCGGAGCACTTAATCTTACTCACGTGGTGTCATGGCGGTGATTGATGTTCATCTCGTTGTCCACTAGTGACGGAGACTCTGAGCCACAGATGGAAAACGTTCATGTGAGGAGAGCCACCCTGACTCTTGTGTGTTGAACTCTGCAGGATATAACTTTAGACATATAAGACCTACTATTTGTGATTTAGCTTCGTCTTCATTCAGGCTTTATGCCCTTTGACCTTCAATGACCACTCGACCGTCCCGCCATCTAAACGATCTCAGCAGAGCTTTCAGATTGAATCAGTCCAGACCGAGTCTTCATGCTCGCCGTATCGTCTGCATGTGTTTCCACATTGTTCAGAGCTGACTGCAGACTCCTCAGATCAAAGAGTCTCGTTGGTGTCGTCGGCGGGGGGATTTCTAAGAAAGAGCGTCTCAGACTTCAAAAGGTAAAAGTGCGGCGGATGTCCTCCTTTCACGTTCAATGGGCTGTGATCCAAGCGGAGGAGTTTCATTGATACAATCTCTCCTCGTCGTCTGCCTGAATCATCGTCCTGTTACACTCACGGCTGCAGCTTACAACACGTGTTCACTGTCACTCCATCGCTGCTATAAATCTGGCTGTTTCCTGAAGCAGTTATTTATTCTTTGGTTCATTAAATGAAAAAGGTCAAATACGTCCAATGACACATTTCCAATGTTCAAACCACAAAGACTGAGATACTAAAGAAAAGGACGGCGCGTGTCCATCTGTGCAGTAATGATTGACCAGGGGAGTCGCTGTATTGAAGTCCCGCCCCTTCCTTTACACACATTTAACTTCCTGCTAAAAGGTCAAAGGTCCATCAGGTGGGTTCAGTCCACGGCAGAACAGATTCTTGTGTTGGTTTGAAGCAGCACTCTCCATTATTTAGTTTGACCCATGTTACATTTGTTAACATGGAAGAGGCGGAGCTTAGGGGGGCAGGTAACCTGTTTTTCTTTTGGACTGCGGTTTTGATTCCTTTATTTTTGTCTTTTGGTGGCAATGATGTTTTTTGGGGGCTGAAATGACCATATTTGGACAAGATGATTTCTTTATTTTTATTGTATACAATAGACACGGACAAACTGAAAACAGCGATCCAATGCAAGTATCAGAGCGCTTAGAGCTGGTGCTACTTGTCCCCAGAAGAGCTTTTGGGTAAATAAAAGATTCAAACAATTTAATGGAGCTGGTTAGCTGCTAATGCTAGCCCTAGCTTGGCCATCACTTAGCATCCTTATTTATGCACATTGGGCTTCTAATTTTAGTTCCTAAAAAAGAACATTAAACTCTTTAGTAACCAAACACTCAACGAGACCTTTTTCAGGTTCCTCTGGTTGCAGTTTGTCACTTCAGGTAGCTCCGCCCTAAATCCTCCACAGCTTTAATCAACAATCTGTAACTCCTCCTCCTTCAGTCGTTTCAAAGTCGATCTAATAGAACAATAACTTCCAACAGGAAGAATGGCGTCTCTCTTGTGTCCACAGAGCGCCCGCTCACCTGTTTTCAGCACTATGTAACTTTGTCAGCGGGCCGAGGTCATCTGGTGAGAAGTGCGTACGTCTTTACGGCGCTAGTTCACACAGCAGCCTTGGATTAGAATGTTTAACGTCGTAGCTTAGCCTTTCCGTTAGCTCGTGTTTGCTGTGGCTGTGAAGGTTAGCTCCGTTTTACAGACGCTGTGAGGAACACATGGAACCTGCTGTAGAAGAAAAGTCAAAGATATTACCAACCATGGTGACGGGAGCGTTCATGTTTGTGCAAATGAAACATGTAATGGTTGTTAAATATTCTCCGTCTCTGAGGCGTTTATGTGAATAGTCTCACATCATTAGGAAGCGTTTAGTCTCTTTGATGTCGAGGCAGAAATCCCTGAAGTCAGTCTGCTGCTCACAGCTTCAGCAGCATGTTGGATTATTAGGATGAAAAAATCCTTCAGTCAGTAATCAACAGGGAAACATGAACGATCACACTTTCTCTTATAAACGTATTTAGATATCATATTGAATGTGATAGGATGAATGAACAGCAGGGAGATATATAACAGTCATGACCAGTCTGTCATTTAAACCATGTAAGGTAAGATCCATGTTTGAATAAAACTGAAAAACAAAAGAAACCTGATCATGTTTGTGCTTAACGTCCGTGAAGACGTCTCGTCATCCTTAAATATGGTCCGTTTAAAAAACGGGTTTCAGAGATCTGTCTGCAGCTGGTTGCTTTCATCGAGTCCAGACCTTCGACTGATTATCAATATGGACAAGTCTCCGTCTACTTCTGTTGTAAGAAATTTAAGTCAAAACACCTCCGTGACATATTGAACAATTGGAGGTTGGTTGGTGAATTTGCGCCCCAATGGGTCCATTTCTGGACCATAAGTAGCTGTTCACAAGACCACAGGAGAACTACAAGATCACAGGAGAACTACAAGATCACGGGAGAACTACAAGATCACAGGAGAACTACAAGATCACGGGAGAACTACAAGATCACAGGAGAACTACAAGATCACGGGAGAACTACAAGATCACAGGAGAACTACAAGATCACAGGAGAACTACAAGATCACGGGAGAACTACAAGATCACAGGAGAACTACAAGATCACGGGAGAACTACAAGATCACAGGAGAACTACAAGATCACGGGAGAACTACAAGACCACAGGAGAACTACAAGATCACGGGAGAACTACAAGATCACAGGAGAACTACAAGATCACGGGAGAACTACAAGATCACGGGAGAACTACAAGATCACGGGAGAACTGATAATAATTTACTCTCACGACAGATTTCAGTTTTGACAGTATCTATTTGACAAGAATGTAGATTTTATACTTTGACTCATGTCCTATCTGTGAACATGGAGGAGGCGGAGCTTATGACCTGTACTGCAGCCAGTCAGCAGGGGGAGCTCTGAATGTTTTGGCTTCACTCTCAGACAGCTGTTGCTCTGTCCATCTTAAAATAGAAACTCTGAATGTGGCAGTTTCAGTATGTGAAGTAAACGTGTGGTTAGATTTGATGATCTGCTTCTGATGGTGAATAAACAAGCTGCTGACTCTTATGCTAAGCTAACTGGCTGCTTGCTGACTCTTATGCTAAGCTAACTGGCTATTTGCTTTATCAGCAGTCAGGTATTGTTGTTATGGTGACAAGCATCCCATCAGAGGCTCGACACAGATTGAGAACTGTGATTAAATTGTTACCATGGGGACGACCAGGATGTCCCATTTCGCTAACCGACCAATCAGAAATGAGAATTTTCCCCGTCTGTGGTTTAATGTGTTCCAGCAAAGCAGACATTCATTTATAGCTAAACACACACACACACACACACACACACACACACACACACACACACACTGTAATAGAGACTGAGACTTTCATAGACTTGTGAGGACCAAAGGCCAAGGCAATTTGTCTATAGAGATCTCTGAAGCGTGTACGCTCTCTGTGTGTGTGTGTGTGTGTGTGTGTGTGTGTGTGTGTGTGTGTGTGTCGATGCGGCAGAATCGAGCTCTTGTCTTCACCTTCCTCATCACATGGTTCACACACAGTGTGTGGTTACCAAGACAACAGGTAGTGGAGTGGATAGAGTCCCCGAAGGGATTCATGTGTGTGTCTATCTGTGTGTTTGTGTGTCAGCGTGTGTGTGTGTGATGGATAGAGAGAGGAAGGGCAGAGAGAGGTGGGGTTATCATTGTGTATTCTGTACCCACTCTCTCTCTCTGCAGATAGATCGAGCTCTGAAACAACACGACCAGTGAAGCATGCAGCCAGGCATTACATCGCTGACTGATAGTGTGTGTGTGTGTGGGTTCAGGTAGAGGATGTTTGTGTGTGGGTTTCTTGATGCGGTCAGATGATGTCGGCCAAGGTGACTCCTCTGAGCAAAACGTGTTGATCAGTAATTATACGGATTACGTTCAAGTTAGAGCGAGAGAGAGAGAGAGTGAGTGAGTGAGTGAGTGAGTGAGTGAGTGAGTGAGTGAGTGAGTGAGTGAGTGAGTGAGTGAGTGAGTGAGAGAGAGAGAGAGAGAGAGAGTGAGTGAGTGAGTGAGTGAGTGAGTGAGTGAGTGAGTGAGTGAGTGAGTGAGTGAGTGAGTGAGTGAGTGAGTGAGTGAGTGAGTGAGTGAGTGAGTGAGTGAGTGAGTGAGTGAGTGAGTGAGTGAGTGAGTGAGAGAGTGAGAGAGAAAAAAGAGAGTGAATGAGTGAGAGAGAAAGGGAAAGAGTGAGTGAGTGAGTGAGAGGAGAGAGAGAGGGAGCAGAGGTAAAGAGGAGGACCTCG
>CM036555.1:22143666-22148666 GCA_020745685.1 Tautogolabrus adspersus
ATCAGTCTTTAAAACGTTGTCACATTAGTCACCATGAATCAGATTTATCACAAGTCACAAGAGGAAATGTGTTTTCAGGAGGAAGGAAGTGGTGGAAGAAGCTCTAATATTTCACAATAAAAGTCCTGCTGTTAAAGGCACTGTGCTGTAATCAATCACATGTACTTATATTAACAAAGAGTTCATTATGCACAAAGGAAGACGTCTTATTGGCTCCCATGTCAGCCTTTGGGAGGAAACACTAAAACAGAAAGAGGTCATTTAACCTTTCAGAATAATAGCGTGAGTGCTGACATTCGTAAACGTTGAGTCCTTAAAAGGAAACAAAGGAAGCCTTTTTTAAAACAGATGTTATGAGCATCACCGCAGTAACGTCGCCTTTATTTCTTCAGGAGTCGATTCTAATGAAAAGGAAAGTCAGAGTTCCCCGGAGGTTTGTCGGGCTGCCTCAGAGTTTAGTAAATCAAATACACACACACAGCGCCTCTAACTTTAGCTCTCATGTTCATTATTAATCCGTCCTCTGGCTCGTCTTTTATTCATGCTAACTAAAGTGCAGCGCCCGCCAGCAGCTATAAACAGCAAGACCTCCATCAAGTCCCTGAGTCCTTTCCGAAACAGGAAGAGGCTGGCGGCTCAGTGGCCATGACAACGCAGACAGCCCTGTGGTCATGGTGACAGGCTCAGCTGATCTGTTCTCAGCGGGCGCCATGGGAACAGGCGCCATCCATCGTGGGATTCCTGGATCATTTAGCATAATGTAATATTAATGCAGCGCGGCGCAGCTTCATAACGGCGTCTCCAAACTGGAGGGTCTGTTTAATGCATGAGACCGACCGTCAGCCAGCAGCTCGCCGTGTTTCATCATTTCATGTGTTTGTGTGGTTAAACGTTATTTGTCAGTCACCGTGGTGTCCTCGCACTCTGAAGAGCTCAGACTCGCCACTCAGAGCGGCGTTAACCTTTATTTTTAATAACACGTGAAAACAGCGTGATTGTTGTTCCTCATTGTGATGAATCTCAATCTGCAGCACTGAGCTTCATGACAAGCCCAAGCTCGTTGTTTTACTGATCCCCCCTCTTCTCTTCTGGTTCACAGGCGGCGCTCGCACCACGACCGATCCGTGCGATTAGTTGACTAAACAATGAAAGCCTGTCACCCTCGCTGAATTTCTAGTCAGTCAAACTAACTATTCATATTTGTATAACTAGTGCAGTGCCCGTTCAGATTGTGCTTGTTGGTAATGTGTTTGGTCAGAACGTGGCTGGTCAGGAAGGGCGAGGTGCAATGTGTAGTGTTGTGCTCAGCAAAACAACTTCACATGCGATATAGCACATCTTTACACCTGCCATGACATAGTTGTCTGTTCTAGCAAGAGTACAGGCTTTTACTAAAGATAGCATCCATTTAGCAAAACGAAATGGTAACGTTAAACTTAAGTTATAAGTTGAATTATCGTTGTGTGTGTCCTGTACAGTCAACTCAGTGACGCAAAGAACACTGGCCGAATGTCTCGGTGAACGAATCTTTTGTACGAATCTTTTACTGAACTGATTGTAATGTACATTTAAAAGAACTGCTTTGCCCTCCACTACTCTCTGCGAGTGCACGTTGTTTCCGCTCATCTGGTGTTTCCGGTAGGGTACGCTTCAATAGGATTTCGCCATGGCAAAACTCTAAAAAATATTTAGCCTCAAATCTGAGCTCACCCTAACTTCACAATCAGCACTGCACTTCCTTGCGTCCTCATCGATCGGATGAATGGTTGTCGAGAAACTCGACTAACAAACAAACACACAGAGATTCCTGGATTTATTGAAGATTCTAGGCCAACAACGCCGGTTAAATGTTGTGTCTAAGCTGTGATGCAGCCAGACGCCACCAGATGGAGCTGTAACTCCCCGCTCTACAGCCCCGATGTAAACCAGCACAGAGGACAGATAGCATCTCAGAAGAGACGTGCGGTTTGGCGGTATTCTGATTTTTGTTTAAACTGGCTTTGACCGGAGTGATGTATAACTTCATGTAGAACATCACGCCTTTGTTTGCAGAGAAATCGTTTTTTTAAATCAGCTAAAAAAGATGCAAATGAAGAGACGGATACTTTCCTCAGGAGGTGGTGGAGACCAAATCCAGAGATCAAAGAGATAACAGGAAATGAGTGTAGGTATTGGATTTGTTACGTGGACTTCAAAGAGAGTCCAGATGAACTGACTGTAACTGTTACAGACTGCTATATATATAAGATAAGGGGTGAAACACCAGAGATGTTGAAAAGCACTTTGATTTGAAATCAGTTTTTATGATTGTGTTGTTTGTATTTATTCTGGACTTCTTTCAGAGTAAGGAGATCATCTTTCAGCTTCAGGAGGACCTCATGAAGCTGCTCAACGAGCTTTACACCGTAAGTTACACAAACTGCATCGCTCCATAGACACGGCTTGTCTGTCCACGTTTCTGTGTTATTATGGGCTGCTGTTGCCTAGGTGATGAAGACATATCACATGTATCACGTGGAGACGATCAGTGCTGAAACCAAACTACGAGAGGCGGAGCGTCAGGAGGGGCGCGTGAAGGGCGTGTCGGGGTCAGGCGGAGGGGTGGAGCCTGTGTTCGGCCTGCGGATAGAAGAGCGCCACCAGAGACGCAACGCCGCCCGCAAGATGGAGAAGATGAGGGAGAAGGTAATGTCATCTATGTCGTCTTCTCCTCTGTCTTTGTCGCTCCCGCTGAGAAGTAAAAAAAAAAACACTTTCATTTAAGAAATAGAGTCGTCACTCCGTCAGATCCACACAGGAAGTTTTAGATTCAGTATTTCTGATTATTCCTGTAAATATCTTTTACATCCATTAAGAATAAACATCAAAGTGTGCTTCACGTCTTTTTAAAAATGGACACATCCTCTAAAGATGAACTTCACTGTCCCAGTTAACCAATGATACGCTGCTGTTCATTTCTGGGTAAACTTCCAACAGGAACCACTGTTCGCACGTTCAGCAGATTTTTTCTGGTTATAGTTTAAATTAATAAATCAATGTAGAGCTCCAGCTGATATTGGGTGTTGGGATCGTGATGCTTTTTTTTTTCGACACTGACTGAGCAAACTGTGAGCCTGAATCCTCAGGGAGACGTTCTGGGGTGGATTGTTAAACAGGTGACTCTGAGTCCGGTGGGACAGTAAGACTCTGGGGTCAGAGACTTCAGAGCATGCGAGACCAGCAGGTGACTCTGAGTCCGGTGGGACAGTAAGACTCTGGGGTCAGAGACTTCAGAGCATGCGAGACCCGCAGGTGACTCTGAGTCCGGTGGGACAGTAAGACTCTGGGGTCAGAGACTTCAGAGCATGCGAGACCCGCAGGTGACTCTGAGTCCGGTGGGACAGTAAGACTCTGGGGTCAGAGACTTCAGAGCATGCGAGACCCGCAGGTGACTCTGAGTCCGGTGGGACAGTAAGACTCTGGGGTCAGAGACTTCAGAGCATGCGAGACCAGCAGGTGACTCTGAGTCCGGTGGGACAGTAAGACTCTGGGGTCAGAGACTTCAGAGCATGCGAGACCCGCAGGTGACTCTGAGTCCGGTGGGACAGTAAGACTCTGGGGTCAGAGACTTCAGAGCACAGAGCTGATGACTTCTAGTAATCTTTCCCTACGGTTTAAATCCAGTAAAAGATTAAATCCAAACACATTAGATCCATAACGATCCACGGACTGCTTAAATAAACCTCCAATGTTTCTCTCACCTTTTGATGACGTCTCATAGCAGCATGTAACAGCCAATGAGAGCCTTTGTTGAAAGGAGTTGCCTGACGGCCAATCACACGCAACTGTGGCGATGACTGACATTTGGTAGTAGCCAATGCAATCCTCTAAACACGGATCTGCTGCTTCTATCAAAACCTTCTGATTTCTTCACGCACACACTGAAGAGAGTGATTTAGAGTACGACTGGTTTTCAGAGCGGCATTAAAAGTATAAATAAGGTCATATTTATACCAAGATGAAGATCTAGAAGATCTAACCAACATTTTCTCCGTGTTTGTCTTCTCTTCATCAGAGGAAGGCGAAGTACTCCGAGAACAAACTGAAGACTCTTAAAGCTAGGAACGAGTACCTGCTGACCATGGAGGCCACCAACGCCTCCGTGTTTAAATACTACATCCACGACCTGCCCGACATCATAGACGTCAGTACACTTCTCTTTTCCGTTCCTCCTGACTGTCATCACCAACAATGTAAGAAACGTGTTTCCTTCATCTTTGTCTCAGTGCTGTGACCTAGGGTACCACTCCAGTCTGAGCCGGGCTCTGAGGACCTACCTATCAGCCGAACTCAGCCTTGAAGCCTCCAGGAGGGCTGGCCTAGAGGTGCTGGAGGGGGCCGTGGAGGGCCTGGATCCCGCCCGCGACAGGCAGCGTCTGCTGGGCCTCTACCCCACTGCCTTCTGCCCCCCACAACGCTTCGGATTCCAGGCGCACATGGGAGACGCAGTCAGTATATCTAATGTGAAGAGTCCGACTGTTAGATCTTCTATCAGCTCCCTGTGAGTCCAGTTCTGTTCTCTCTTCATGGTGATTTACTGATTGTTCTTTTGTTCCACTGACCGCCAGGTGACTCAAATCGCATCCCAACCGCAGGTCCAGGCCGAGCTGACGCTCCGCCTCACGCAGCTCCAGACCCGCCTGGCGTCTCTGAAGATCGAGAACGAAGAAGTAAGAAAGGAAGATACAGACACAACGTACCAGAACATGCATGCACACGTACGAAAGATGAACAATGAAAGGAAGAAGACACTCAGATCACAGTGTTCACTTAACATCACACAGGGATGGAACCGCCCACATGGCGGACCATAACTCGCACAAAGTAATGAAACAAACTAAAGGGATAAAAGTAAAGAAAGAAATGAAAATGAGAACAGAAATAAAGGTGATAAAGAGAAGAACATTTAAATCAGTCTTTGTCTTGGGGATTGGCGTCAGTTCAGGTGTGGAACCAGGCTG
>CM036555.1:22153666-22163666 GCA_020745685.1 Tautogolabrus adspersus
CTGAGCTGTTAAAAGGTGAACAAGGATCATTAAGAACCTATTCCTGATCGACCTCCAATAAGTCTGAATGAAGAAACAAACCCAACTGTGTCCTCTTGTTCCCTTTGTCCTGAACACAGGATTCTACTAAAGCCATACCTTTACTTGTGGAGAGCTGCATCCGCTACATCAACCTGCACGGTGAGTCTCATCCTTCAATAACCTCCATGGAGCAGGAAGTTCACCTGCTCATCATTCAAAGGGTTTTAAATACAGTATGGCGTGTTAATCACTTCACAAAGCCAACAGATACTGCTGACCTTAGAAAAAGACAGAAGATACGAGAAACAATATCTAACTAGAATAAAGTTCCTGAGACTAAAAGAAGCTCAATCTGTTCCCATCAGGCCTCCAGCATCAAGGAATATTCCGGGTGTCGGGGTCACAGGTGGAGGTCAACGACATCAAGAATTCCTTTGAAAGAGGTAAAAAGGTCACGTGAAGGTTACAGAATAGATCGCTGGATATGGATGTGGTTTAAGTCGTCGTGTCTGTTGTCCAGGTAATGACCCGCTGATTGACGAGGAGAGCAACCACGACATCAACTCTGTTGCCGGAGTGTTGAAGCTCTACTTCAGGGGTTTGGAAAACCCGCTGTTTCCCAAGGACCGCTTCAATGACCTCATCTCCTGCATCCGTGAGTAACACTGTCTCTTAGTTTACAGGTCATATGCAGAGGGCGTACGTGTACCTTAAAAAGGCGGCGTTTGTTTGTGCTGAGAGGGTGCTTTTAAAAAACATATGACGCTTGAACCTTTGTGCTGCTTCCATCTGCACGTGAGCGGCTGCCAACACTTCATTAAACAAGTTCACATAGTGAAGACTTGATGCGGTCTGTCTCAGACTGGATGCGGTCTGTCTCAGACTGGATGCGGTCTGTCTCAGACTGGATGCGGTCTGTCTCAGACTGGATGCGGTCTGTCTCAGACTGGATGCGGTCTGTCTCAGACTGGATGCGGTCTGTCTCAGACTGGATGCGATCTTTCTCAGACTGGATGCGGTCTTTCTCAGACTGGATGCGGTCTGTCTCAGACTGGATGCGGTCTGTCTCAGACTGGATGCGGTCTGTCTCAGACTGGATGCGGTCTGTCTCAGACTGGATGCGGTCTTTCTCAGACTGGATTCGATCTTTCTCTGACTGGATGCGGTCTGTCTCAGACTGGATGCGGTCTGTCTCAGACTGGATGCGGTCTGTCTCAGACTGGATGCGGTCTGTCTCAGACTGGATGCGATCTTTCTCTGACTGGATGCGGTCTGTCTCAGACTGGATGCGGTCTGTCTCAGACTGGATGCGGTCTGTCTCCAGCCCACACGCTCACTCTCCTTCTCCGTTCCTTAGTCTTTGTCTCTTAAAGTAACACCAAGCCGGCTGCTTCTCCTTCTGTCACGTCGTTTTTACCGGGTTGTGTTCAACACTGTTTATGATGTTTGTTTTTCACTGCAGGCATCGAGAACATGTACGAGAGAGCGCAGTGCATCCGTAAGATCCTCCTGGGAGTCCCGAGGGCCATGCTGGTGGTGATGCGTTACCTTTTTGCCTTCCTCAACCAGTGAGTATCCTGCTGAACCAACGCCGGCTCTGACTGTTAAGGTTATTCCCCCATTTCCCTGAACTGGACCCCCTCATCACACAGGATTTAGAGCTGAGGATAAACTTCTCTCGTAGTGAAGGGTGCACTTAGAGCATGTTGAGATCAAACTGAGCTCATTTTCACTCTGCAGCCTCTCAAACAAATATAGCATAAGAGAGAGAGAGCGAATGGCGAGACAGAAAGAGAGACAGGGAGAGAGAGAGTGATAGAGAGGGAGAAACAGAGAGAGAGACAGAGAGAGCAAGTGAGACAGCGAGAACGAGAGAGAGACAGAGCAGAAGAGAGCGGGTGAGACAGAGGGAGAGCGAGCGTCGAGGGATGCTCATGAGCAGCCTCAGTTATTAAAATATGAGTCTCCTTCTCCTCCTCCTGATATGTCCAGGCTGAGCTGCATGTGTGAACACAAACAGCTGAATGTTTCTCTCTTCACCCGGAGTTTCTCCTCCAGCCTCCTCGTATTTATTCTGCAGAAAGTCAGAGTGAGCTGATGGGAGAACGCAGCAGGATATAATCAGGAGAATTCACCTCGAGCGAGTGGGAGGGGGTGGTGACGTTTATTCCCTGTGATCGCTGCACGACCATAGACTGTCTGCATGCCACCTCTACGATCTCCGTGCTCTAATGAACCTGCTGCATTCTGTTTCCTGTTCTCCAGTATGTTCTTCTCCACTCTTTAGTTCAGATTGTGATTCTGTTGAACTACACGTAGCATTGATAGAAAGACACATATTCTCATTATAGCGTCGTGTAGAGGACTCTGTTGCTTCGTACGCCACTTCCACGTGGCCCCCCCTCCTGTCTGACAGGGATAGTCTCTGCTGTGAGGTGCATGTGTGAACAACCAGATCAGGAGAATATTCGGAGCAGTCCTCCTGATATGATCTCGATAGTTTCAGGAGTGTATATGTGAAAACAGCTCAAGTGGCACAAAAAGGAGTGGCTCATGATTCCACACGAAGCTCTGCAGCGCCACCTGCTGCTCATGTTAGTAAATGTCCCCTGTCCTACAGCCTCTCCCAGTACAGCGATGAGAACATGATGGATGCTGGGAACCTCGCCATCGTTTTCGGGCCCACCCTCCTGCCCACACCAGAGACTCTGGACCAGGTGGCCTGTCAGGCACACGTCAACGAGGTCATCAAGACGGTGATCCTGAACCACGACAACATCTTCCCCGACACCAAGGAGCTGCCGGGCCCGGTTTATGAGAAGTGTATGACAGGAGACCAGTACTGGTGAGCGGGCAGCACGTGAAAGCTTTCACATTCAGTTGATGTTCATAACCCATCACATTTAACCTCCTGAGTGACCCTAACCCATCACATTTAACCTCCTGAGTGACCCTAACCCATCACCTTTAACCTCCTGAGTGACCCTAACCCATCACATTTAACCTCCTGAGTGACCCTAACCCATCACCTTTAACCTCCTGAGTGACCCTAACCCATCACATTTAACCTCCTGAGTGACCCTAACCCATCACATTTAACCTCCTGAGTGACCCTAACCCATCACCTTTAACCTCCTGAGTGACCCTAACCCATCACCTTTAACCTCCTGAGTGACCCTAACCCATCACATTTAACCTCCTGAGTGACCAGTTTTTAGATTAGTTCATTATCAAATCTAATGGATGCTCTTGACTCAGCTTCTCAGGAGTAAGGAGTCAAATGTTACCACTCAGATGTTTTGTTTTTAAAGAGGGCGCCTGACCCGTCCTGGATGAAGTCATTTCTCTGTGGTCAGTAGACATCCATAAATCTGTGTCCAACTCTTAGCTAGAACAAAAACACACTTCAGAACTTGGTTTAAGAAATTCTCATTTTACCGCTCTTTTGAATATCAGAGTTATTCAGCTGTTCTTGGCTGCAGCTCTGTGATGCACTGCAGACAGGAACAGTATACATGTTGTTATAAATGAGGGCGAAAGTTGAGCCTGGTGTAATAATCATCATTAAGTATAAATGAAGTATGAATCTATAATTATGTACGACAGCACTGCTCTTTTTTAGAAGTTGTGTTTGGGCCGTCAGTGTCTCCTTTATGTTTGATCATCCTGTAGAACTGTAGGTTTCATTTAACCAATCAGAAACAAGCTTTTTTCTCTGATGTATTATTACTAACCCCTCCCTGTAGTTTCTTAGACTGTGTTATTTCCTCCTTCACAAAGCGAACTCTTCGACTTCCTGCTGGCGCTGCAGGGTTTCATACACGTCCTCAGACTCTGAATAGCAGCCTCGACTCCATCTGTGCGAGCGACCTCCTCCCTTTGTTCCCGTGTTGAATGGACAGTTTGTGTTTGAGCTTCAGAGCCTCACACCTCTCTTCTTACTCCCCCCCGCAGCGAGAGTCCGTTCAGCGAGCCTGGAGCTCTGGAGGAGGCTGAGCCCGATGGCGGCACCGAGACCCAGACCAGCGACGAGGGTAGGCCTGACCCCTGACCTTTACACAATCGCCCCCACAATCCCATCCCTCCGTCTCCTGGTGGAGAGGGGTTGCTATGGCAACGGCAGCCATGGCGACATCTCACATTCCCTCCCTGCCTCCCTCTTCCACACCCTCCTTCTTTGCTTCTCTTTATTTCTGAATTAATACTTTCTAAAGCTCTGCTCTGATTGGCCGAGCTGTTATAAGAAACAAATCCACAGAGACGTTTGATTGACAGGTTCATGTTCACCTCTATTTCTGTGTCTGGCTCTTTATCTCCCATCTACCGCCTCCTCCCCCTCTTTTCTCATCTTGTCTCTCTCTCTCTCTCTCTCTCTCTCTCTCTCTCTCTCTCTCTCTTTGGCAGAGGGTGAAGCTGTGGAGGCGGTGGCAAGGTTCGACTACGTGGGCCGGTCGGGCCGTGAGCTCTCCTTCAAGAAGGGAGCCTCCCTGCAGCTCTACCAGCGGGCATCACATGACTGGTGGGAGGGGCGGCTCAATGGAAACCACGGCCTGGTGCCTCATCAGTACATCGTGGTGAAGGAGAGGCGAGTGCACGCCATTTTCCTCTCACTGTCTATTCAATGAATAAAGATTGTCACAGCGTAGAGATTGGTCCTTTAAACCGAAATATACATGCTCGCCATCATTACTACTTAAAGGAAAATGAACCACTTGAGAGCGCAACAACAATGTGCAAAAAGCTGCAGTTCTTTGTGTGACCACTAGAATCTGAGTCCAAAGTCCAAGGAGTCACATACACTCTTTATGGCCACACACTGTACGGGGTCGCGTTTTGTTTACGACTCAGTTAAGCATGATTAGAGCGGGACCCATCTGTTAAAGGCCACATTGTCGCAGTTTGCAGGAGGTTTAAGCTCCGCCTCTTTACCTGTTGTTAGGTTAATCTAAAGTTTGATAGAGTCAGGGTTTCCAATATGGCGGCGGGCATCCAAACAGCCGTTCAGAAACCACTGGGTGACGTCACTCAGCCTTCGTCCATGTTTCTAATGGTCGATGATGTCACTTTATAATAAAGTGATGAACCCTGGCTGTGTACGCCGGAGCAGGTGTCTTGTCAGGCGTTTTATTTATAAATATCTCAACATTTATTTGAACTGTAATCCTTGATGTTCCTGAATGTGAGCCTGGAGGGATTTGAGAGATGAAAACGTGTCATTATCGTGATCTTGGTTGTCCCGTTGGAATGATTGATGTGTTTTGTGGCTGACGGGACCGATCACCTTGCTGATTAACGGACTTCATGGACACACAGACTCACTCACCACAGGCTATTGATCTCTTCATTGCTGATTGGTGTGTTGCCTCAGCTCTGAGGTTTGCACACTGATTAGTTCTGATTGAGAGTGTGCGCTGTCTGTCTCCAGGGCCGACGCAATGTCCGACACGCTCAGCACCAAGGCTGACAGCGACGGAGGGAGCAGCAGCACTGACGACAAACGGTCCAGGAGCGAACTGAGCTCCCCGACAGACATCCGACCCCCGGAGAACTACAACAGGTCCGTCATGTAAGACTGCTTCTATTATCAAGGGGGGGGGGCTAAGGCTAAATGATCATGAGCCTGGTGGGATAGTTCAGGGCTTGTGCCCTTTTCAGGTCAAAGACCTTACTTATTGTTATATTACAAATCCATCATGAGCACTTTAGCAAAGCAGCAAAAGATACATTGGTCAGAAAAAACTGCCTTATTAAAAGGCAGAAATCTTCAGCGTGATCCCCGGCTCATGACGAAACAGCCTTCACAGCCTAGACTGCGCTGGGCTTGGAAAGGGATAGTGGGAGATGGGATAAGATGCAGGAAGAGAGATAGGGAACAAGGGGGGGGGGGGGGGTTGTTCAGGTAGACCGTCCACCTACGATCCCGAGCCTGATAACTGAAGGCTCTACCTCCCATAGTACATTTAGAGACTGTAGGTACCACGAGCAGGCCTGATAACTGAAGGCTCTACCTCCCATAGTACATTTAGAGACTGTAGGTACCACGAGCAGGCCTGATAACTGAAGGCTCTACCTCCCGTAGTACATTTAGAGACTGTAGGTACCACGAGCAGGCCTGATAACTGAAGGCTCTACCTCCCGTAGTACATTTAGAGACTGTAGGTACCACGAGCAGGCCTGATAACTGAAGGCTCTACCTCCCGTAGTACATTTAGAGACCGTAGGTACCACGAGCAGGCCTGATAACTGAAGGCTCTACCTCCCGTAGTACATTTAGAGACCGTAGGTACCACGAGCAGGCCTGATAACTGAAGGCTCTACCTCCCGTAGTACATTTAGAGACCGTAGGTACCACGAGCAGGCCTGATAACTGAAGGCTCTACCTCCCGTAGTACATTTAGAGACCGTAGGTACCACGAGCAGGCCTGATAACTGAAGGCTCTACCTCCCGTAGTACATTTAGAGACCGTAGGTACCACGAGCAGGCCTGATAACTGAAGGCTCTACCTCCCGTAGTACATTTAGAGACCGTAGGTACCACGAGCAGGCCTGATAACTGAAGGCTCTACCTCCCGTAGTACATTTAGAGACCGTAGGTACCACGAGCAGGCCTGATAACTGAAGGCTCTACCTCCCGTAGTACATTTAGAGACCGTAGGTACCACGAGCAGGCCTGATAACTGAAGGCTCTACCTCCCGTAGTACATTTAGAGACCGTAGGTACCACGAGCAGGCCTGATAACTGAAGGCTCTACCTCCCGTAGTACATTTAGAGACCGTAGGTACCACGAGCAGGCCTGATAACTGAAGGCTCTACCTCCCGTAGTACATTTAGAGACCGTAGGTACCACGAGCAGGCCTGATAACTGAAGGCTCTACCTCCCGTAGTACATTTAGAGACCGTAGGTACCACGAGCAGTCCTGCATTCTGGGAGCGTAATGTTCTCGACGGGTAGTACGGCACTATTAACTCTTTAAGATAAGATGGTGCATGACCATTTAGAGCTTTGTAAGTGAGAAGAAGGATTTTAAATTCTATTCTAGATTTTATAGGGAGCCAGTGCAGAGAAGCCAATACAGGAGTAATGTGGTCCCTTTTCCTAGTTCTAGTCAGAACTCGAGCTGCAGCATTTTGGACTAGTTGAAGAGTCTTTAGAGATTTACCAGAGCACCCTGATAAAAGAGAATTACAGTAATCCAACCTGGAGGTAACAAATGCATGAACTAGTTTTTCTGCATGGTGACAGGATCTGCCTGATCTTAGAGACATTACGAAGGTGGAAATAAGCTGTCCTTGAAATGTGTTTTATGTGAGAGTTAAAGGACATATCTTGATCAAATAAAACTCCTAGATTCCTAACAGTGGTGCTAGATGCCACGCTGATGCCATTAAGGGCAGTTATATCATTAGAAAAAGTCTCTCTGAGGTTCTTAGGTCCAAGCACAATAACTTCAGTCTTGTCTGAGTTAAGCAACAAAAAGTTTCTGGTCATCCAAGTCCTAATGTCCTTAAGGCAAGCTTCTAGTGTACATAACTGATTGGTGTCATCTGGCTTCATTGATACGTATCGCTGAGTATCATCTGCATAACAATGAACATGTATGGAGTGTTTCCTCATAATATTACCCAGAGGAAGCATATATAATGTAAAGAGAATCGGTCCAAGCACTGATCCTTGTGGCACTCCATGGCTGACTTTGGTGTGCATAGAGGACTCATCATGAACATGTACAAACTGAGATCTGTCTGATAAATAGGATTTAAACCAACTTAAAGCAGTCCCTGTAATTCCAAGTCATTGTTCTAGTCTCTGTAACAGGATTTGATGGTCAATCGTGTCAAAAGCAGCACTAAGATCTAACAGGACGAGCACAGAGAGAAGTCCCCTGTCTGAGGCTAGAAGAAGATCATTGGTTACTTTAACTAGAGCAGTCTCAGTGCTATGGTGGGCTCTAAATCCTGACTGAAACTCCTCAAATAAACTGTTGTCATGGAGACAGTCACACAACTGATTAGCTACCACTTTCTCCAGGATCTTTGAGATAAAAGGAAGGTTAGAGATAGGTCTATAGTTAGCTAGAGTTCCTGCATCAAGAGTAGGCTTTTTAAGAAGCGGTTTAATTACGGCTACTTTAAATGACTGTGGTACATAACCTGCCACTAAAGATATATTGATCATATCTAGTATAGAGCTGCTAACTAAAGGAAAGACTTCCTTAAACAGCTTAGTTGGGATCGGGTCTAAGAGACAGGTTGACGGTTTAGACGCAGAAATAATTGAGTTTAGTTCTGAAAGGTCAATAGGAGAAAAACAGTCGAGGTTAAAATCAGGTTTCAGAACTGTTTCTGACGTATCAGAGGTATCTGCTCCGGGTAAAGATAGGTTACTAATTTAGTCTCTAATGTTTAATATTTGATGGTTAAAAAAGCTCATGAAATCATTACTGCTGAGGGCTAAAGGAATACATGGCTCAATGGAGCTCTGACTCTCTGTCAGCCTGGCTACAGTGCTGAAAAGGTATCTAGGATTGTTTTTATTTTCCTCTATTAGAGACGAGTAATAGGCAGCTCGAGCGTGACGTAAAGCTTTCATGTATTTATTATGACTATCTTGCCATATTAAACGAGATTCATCCGTTTTGGTGGAGCGCCACACTCTTTCAAATTTACGCGACGTTAGTTTTAGAGTACGGGTTTCTGAGTTGTACCATGGAGCTAGTCTCTGTCGTTTGATAACCTTCTGTTTAAGGGGGGCGATTGAATCAAGAGTAACTCTCAGTGAATCCACCGCACTATCAACAAAGTGATCCAGCTGAGAGGGACTAAAGTTATTATAAGAGTTTGAACTGGGTTAGAGCATGGTACTGAATCAAAAGCAGCTGAAATAGCTTCCTTACATTTAGCTACAGCACTATCAGATACATTTCTAGAGAGCACATTTTTAAGTTAATTCTGGTAAGAGAAAGTCAAAAGTTATTAAGAAATGATCTGATAGAAGAGGGTTTTCTAGGAAAACTGTCAAGTTTTTAACTTCAATGCCATAAGCTAGAACAAGGTCCAGGGTGTGGTTAAAACGATGAGTAGGTTTGTTTACACCCTGGGTGAAACCAATAGAGTCTAATAATGACATGGAGGCTGTGCTAAGGCTATCATTAGCAACATCCACATGGATACTGAAGTCACCTACAACAATGATTCTATCACTGCTAAGGACTACGTTTGATAGAAGTTCAGAATACGGGCCAGGAGGGCGGTAAACTACAACAACTAGAACTGGCTGAAAGGTTCTAGAGACTGGGTGTGAAAGACTGAGAGCAAGGCTTTCAAAAGAAGTATCATTCAGCTTTGGTTGAGGGTTCATTACAAGTGTTAAAAATAGCTGCTACTCCACCACCTCGGCCAGTGTCTCCAGGTATATGAGTATTAAAATGACTGGGAGGGGTGGATTCATTTAAACTAACATATTCATCCTGAGACAGCCAGGTTTCTGTTAAAGTAGATCAATACGATGTTCTGATATCAGATCATTTACTAAAAGAGATTTAGATGCTAAGGATCTAATGTTTAATAGTACGCATTTAATTGTCTGATTTTTTTGCAAAATCGTATTCGTAGTTTTAACTTTAATTACATTTTTATGATTTACACCTTTTTTATTTATGTTTGAATTTCTTATAACGACGGGTCTGGGCCGGGAAACAGACACAGCATCTATAGTAAAAGTAGAATTACAGTTCTAAGTAGAGCTACAGTTAGATTTACAGTCATAATTACAGCTATAGTGGCAGATAAACTGATCTAAAGGAAGCGCAGAGAAGCGTGTAAGACTGCAGCTCTGCCTCCTGGTCTGAACTCTGATAAGTTGTTGTCAAGGTTTGAGACTAATAAACTCTGCTACGTTTCTAGATAATAGAGCTGCACCGTCCAAAGTAGGATGGATGCCGTCTCTAGCTAGCAGACCAGGTTTTCCCCAAAAAGACT